>VZTT01036429.1:2974-22572 GCA_013400855.1 Buphagus erythrorhynchus | reverse complement strand
GAACTATTTAATTTTCATAATTAATAATATACTAATTAAAAGAAATTAGTAAGTGTATTTGAAATTGCATGCTCTTTTATTTACATCAAACTCAATATTGTGCAGGCCACTCCTTTTTCATGCTGGGGAATGAGAATATTTTATCAGGTGGCAACCATTCACTCTTAACTAAACCTTGCCAGCTGAAGCCCAGCTGTTCAAGAACTACAGAGAACAGTGGTTCCCTGCAAACTCTAGGCTGTATTTGAAAAAAAGGTCTTTTCTTGGGAATGACAGGTAATTAATTCTTGTTTCTTCATACGTCTTTTCTGATTTTAGACCTTCATCTAGAAACTTTCTTGTGCATATACTGAAATCCCATGCTTGCCTAGGAAAATATTTCAATGTGTATGTCAACTTTTCTTAGGAAATACAGGCACTGTGTTTAGTTCATTGGATGAACCACTGATTTCTCCAGCAGAGTGTAAGTACAACAGCCAATGCCAGGAGAAATGCTGAAGTATAACTTCCTTTCATGTGACTTAAATATGTGCTTAAATTTAAACACATGCTGAACTAACCTTTCTGCATAGGGATGCTTTCCTGACTCTGAATGCTGATTACAAACATATTTTTGGCAGATGTTTATGTTTCTGATGCAATTGAGTGCCTTTGCTTTGAAGGAGTGACATCTTCAAAGCACAGCAAAATGGCACAAGTGTATTTTTAAACACCGACTCTTCCAGCAGTGGAGGAGCCTATGCTTTTGAAAGGCACGTATTTGATAGGAAGTACATGTCCCACTTGCATGGTTACTAAAGTATAGTTTACCTCAAAGACTATGAGTAAGATTGGCTACTCAGGAAACACTATATTTAATGGTGCAAGCATGAAATGTTCAAACCATTTTTTTTACGGGGCAACTTCATTCAATGGATGTGAGTTTAGGCCAACAAAAACTTGTCCGGAATTAATTCATCATCAGAGGTATTCACATGCAAGTTTTGCAGCTGTAGATCCAAATAGTAAAGGTGTTTAGGAGCTATTGACTACTGGAAGCAGATGGAAAACACTGCTTTTATTCAGATGACTTAAGAAAACCCTTCACAACTGGGGCTAACAACAGAGGAAAAATTTAAGTCTACCACTGAAGGCAACAGTCCACCTCCAATAAATCATTCATATAAATTATGTTACAGTCAGTTTCTGTACGGATTTCATAATATTGCCACCATTTTGTCCTGCAAAGCTGAAGTCAGTTATTCATGAATTATTGCTATGATGGCACTGCAGTATATGATATAATTTTGGATTAACACTTCATACATCAGATTTCAAAGCACTGAATCTGTAGTTATAATTGTCCCAGGGTGTTGAGACCTTAACTAATCCCTTTTCCAAGTTTACTTCAAGATGGCATCAGTTAGAGGACTCCACAGGGCGAGGAATCTCTGCATTTCAGGGTTGTTATGCTGAGCAGAAAAACTCATTTTCCTTTCCAGGAAGATCTGTGAGTTTGGTTGAAGTGTCTAGCACGTGCTACTTTTAAAATAACTTGAGTTTTAATGAACAGACTGTTGTTTTCCTCTTCTTCCTACCTCAGGTGGAAGAAATATCAGTGAGAGCTCAGGAAATGAAGAATCCTCTTTCCTCCGAGGCAGGGCCTGTCATCTGAGCATGTATGGCTACGGCTGACCTCTTTACTTGAAGCTTCCTTTGTGGCCTGTGTGCTCTGTGCTTTGTGTGGGCAGACAGCACATCTTGCTTGGCAGGCATCTCAGCTGCCTGGTGCCCAAAAGTGAGTTTTTTTATATTTTGCCCAAGGGCGAAATATACTGCAAATAAATACTGTTAGGCCAAAAGCCAAAGACTTATTAGCCTGGCAAGAAGTTACTGAATGAGCAGGAAACATCCTCATGCTGTTAACAATAACCGATTTAACAATTAATGCAGCTTCTACGCCTGAATGAGGAAAACATATATAATGGATAAATGACTCAGCCATAGTCAAGTCATTGAGGTGCCTCTGAGGAAAGCTGATGCATTATTTTGCCTCCCTTCCTGATTTCAACTCTGTCACATCAATATCCTTGCCTTAATATTCTCTTCCCGTGCCTTTTTATCCTTTACCCTGAAGCTAGAAATGCTGGGCTGACATGTTGACTTTGCAATCAACAGTACTGAGTATCTCCTGGTGCAGTGAAATACATCACTCATCTCCATCAGCTTTCTTTGGTGTCAGTCTGGGTCACCCCTTGACCTTGGAGAGATTCATAAGTAATATACCCCAAGGTTGTGGCAAGAAAAGCCTCTTTCCCACAAACCTTCACACCTGTATGTTAATTCTCCTTCAGTTCCCATGTCCCATTGGCCCATTGGCCCTGATCACCCTGGTTCAGCCCCCATCTCCCACTTCTGCACATCTCCTAGAGTGTTCTCCCTTCTCTGGATCTCTATTGGTTCTGTTTTCTCACATTGTCCCATCCCGTCAATCTCCATTGGCTTTGCCCGTCCCTAACCCATCCTATGCAGTACCTTGCCCTGTCCACACTGGACCCTAATCCCCAAACTGCCCTCTCTTGCCGCATTTATAATGCTGTACCCTCAACCCATCCCTGGACGTACATTGGAAGCTGTACGTCAATAAACCAGCCTTCAGGTTTCCAAAGAGGAACCCGTCCCTTCATTGCTCCTCAGCCTCCTAGTAGCCGGTGCCCCAGACCCGATCACGCAGGCTGCTTTTGGGACCTGGTTGTAGCATGTTGCTACATCTACCAGCACCTCTTTTTCTGTGAGGACAGAGAACCCTGGTGGGTGAGTTTAGTTGGTGAGCTGGCTCTGCTATGGAAGTTGTTCCCAGAGAGCACAAGAAAGGGTACAGCTATGGGACAGAAGTCTGAGGAAAGGCCACTGCCTGTGTTACTGGAGGTAAGATGTGTTCCTGGAAGTGGGTCACAGTTATCATAGAATTGTGGACTTGTAGGATGTCAAGGGGTAGGAATGGACCATGAGATCATCTAGTCCCAACTCCCTCTGCTATGAGCAGGAGCACCTTGCACTAGACCAGGTTGCTCAAGACATTGTCCAGCCTGGCCCTTAACACTGCCAGGGGCATCCACAACCTCCCTGGGAAATTTTTTCCAGCATCTCACCACACTCACAGTAAATTTCAGTTTCTGTGCATTACTCCCTGTCCTGTCACTGCAGCTCCTGATGAACAGTCCATCTCTGGCTTCCTACCCTGTAGGCCACTTTCAGATACTGTAAGGCTCTTACGAGGTCTCCATGCAAACTTGTCTTCTCCAGTCTGAACAGAGAAAATTTTCTCAGCCTGTCTTCACAGGGAAGGTGTTTCAGTCCTCTTATCAAATTCATCCTCTGGTCTCTCTCTGACAGTTCCTTGTCCTTCCTTTGTTGGCTACTGCAGGCCTGGGTGCAGCAGTCCAGCTGGGATCTCACCAGAGCAGTGTAGAGGGGCAGAATCCCCTTCTTCACCTGCTGGCTGCATTGCTTTGGATGCAGCCCAGGACACAACTGACTTTCTGGGCTGTGAGCACACACTGCTGGCTAATGTTCAATCTTCCATGAGCCATCACCCCAAATCTTTCACTGCAGGGCTGCTCTCAATCACTTCTCTGCCCAAGCTGTTGGTGTGTCTGGGATTGCCATGACTCAGCTGTAGGACCTTGTACTTCACTTTATTGACCCCATGAGGTTTGCACTGGCCCAGCTCTCAAGCCTGTCCAGGTCCCTCTGGATGCTATCCCTTTCCTCCAGTGTGTCGACTGCCCCACACAGCCTGGTGCTGGCAGTGAACGTGCTGAGGGTGTCCTTGATCCCACTGTCCATGTCCCTGACAAAGGTGTTGAGCAGTATCGGCCCCAGCACTGACCCCTGAGGGACACCACTCATCCCTGGCCCCCACATGGACTATGAGCCCTTGACCACAACTCTTTGTGGCTGGTAATCCAGCCAGTTCTTTATCCACCCAGTGGTCCATTCCTCAAATCCATGTCTCCCCACTTTAGAGATAAAGCTTTTGTGTGGGATAGTGTCAGACACTTTGAATAAGTCCAGTAGGACATGTCAGTAGCTCTGCCCCATCCACTGATGCTGTCACCTCAGACAGAAGGTCACCAGATTTGTCAGGCAGGATTTGCCATTAGTTGGCTGTTACCAATCACCCCTTCGTGCCTTAGCAGAATTTCCAAGAGAATCTGCTCCAGGATCTTGCCTGGCATATTGGCGAGACTGACCGGTTTCTGTAGCTCCCTGTATCTTCCACTTCCCCCTTTTAAAAGCTGATGTTACAATTCCCTTTTTCCAGCCATCATGGACTCTCCCTGACTGCCATGATTTAGAGGAGCTTGGCCAACCCCAGAGTAGGGAAAAGTTTTTCTATTCCTTCAGACCTCCAGAGATGGTGCTCCCCAGGCAGAGATGTGTGAATTACCTGGCTGATGACCACAGAGCCTGCTGGCTGTACACACACGTGTTGTCCTCTGCAGTTGCTGGTGTGGAGAGAGTGGCCCTTCTCCCCCTGTGGTTGGCCAGAAGCTCTTGGACTTCATGTGTCCTTCCTCAGTGTTTCAGCAGCAGCTTAGCAAAGCCATAAATGGTGTTCATTGAGTTAGTTATGTTTCAGTTCTCAGTGGACTACTTTTGTTTTTTACATGCAATGAGATATAGCACAGTTAAATCTAAAGTATTACTATTTCTCGGGGAGTGGGTATATTACTGTCAACAAATGCTGATCCTGTTATCACACAGGTGATAGCAGCTCCAGGATTCAGCACCACTGCTTGCCAGCAGCTCTTTCTCATTTCAGAGGTCAACAGAAACACCTTTGATTGTGATCAATTTCATGTTCTGTTGTGACAGAAGTCCTGGAGTTCCCTGTCACAGATTCTGTGATTGTGCATATGATGATTAACAAGTTAATAGGTAAGTTATGGTCTTCTGGTTAAGCCCTGGACTGGAGGGCTGTGGTTTGATGTTTTCACCACATACAAGTCCTGTGAGTTCAGGAACACCACTTACTACCTCTGTTTCCATTTTCCAGCTGAAAGTATTACTTTTATTTTATCTCACTGGTTTGCTGGGCATATTCATTAAGCAGATGGCATTACGGCAATGCAAACATTGTTGGAGGAGCCTTATGAATATGAATCTCATCACAGCTGTTTTTTCTTCTCTGTGGTGGGCTGACTCCAAAATAAAGTGTACTTGTTGTCCTTTTCAAGCAGTTCACCCTGTCTGCTTTTCGTCTGGCACTGAATTAAAAGGCTGAGCAAGATGTAAACCTCAGCAGGATTTGTTTTCCAAAAAGTTACATTCAAACAAAACAAAGATGCACTGTAATTTTAAGAAGAGTATGTTTATATTCCAGCTTAGGTGATAGCAAGGAGAATGGTTTTGATTAAACCAAACAACCTCAAACCACCCCCCCCCCCCAAAACCTCTTAAATTTCATGAGTCACTGCAGTTGATGTCTCTTGGTACTTCTGACAGGACTGCAATGACCAGAAGTTTGGGGCAGATCTACCAAGCCTTTCCCCTACAATGAGTTTCTGCAGGAAAATGGCAGGACTTCTAACCTGAAAATTTTATTTGATAAAGTTCTGTCTTTTAGATAGAGAAAAATCAAGGAGACTGAGACATAAAGAACAGGAGAGGGAAAAAATATCAAGATGGAAAGGTTTGTATGCAGTTCTGTTCCCTGCCCATGCTGGCTCTGCCAGCCATGGGTTCAGTGGTTTTGCTGGCAGGAATTTGGGTCTCTTCCTCCATCACCTGGGGTCCAGCTGGTGTTCCTCATCCCTTGCTGACAATCAGCACTCACATATTTCTTCCCTCATCTCTGCTCTGCAGGGCCCCATGAGCTGAAGGAGACATCATTCTTCCTTATGGCTCTCACATATCCATCTGTGGAGAGCAACAGCTCATGCGTTCCCGGGAGCAAGCAAAGCAAGCTCATCCTCTGTGCAGTGCTCTGGCTACCACCATACCTAAATGTTTCCATGTTCTTCAGCTCTGTTCATGTGCAGTCCTTTCCCAAAGGCACAGGACTCTCCTACAGGACTTCCTTGAATAAAGAAGTTTGGTTTGTTTGTTGGCCCTTTCTGGTTTTGTTTTTCAAATTCCTGCATGGTGTGGTTTCAATAGCGATAGAATATATGTAAGTCTTGGCAGATCTTCAGCTAACCTTAGCAGACAGAGCTCTAATGACATTAGTGGGCATGGATAAGTCACCACATCTGAATACAACTACCAGAGGCTCCATCCTGCTGACACAGAAGACAATGGCAAACCTCCCACTGACTTCATATGAAGCAGGATCTGACATTTAGGGAAATATCTGGAGAGGTCTGCTTATGGGAAGCTCCAGAGAACCTACAATAACATACATTTCATTCTTTCCTATGTGCATCCAAATGTGAGGTCACTTGTTCAATTACACCCCTATTCTTATTCTGTTGGGTAATGAGGGAAAAACAAAAGAGCATTTGCATTTGCTTATAGCACTGTATTTTCCCCCAAAGCTAACACAATGGCACTAGGCAGTTTTGCTCTCATGAAATGTACCAAGCCAACAAGAAAAAAACCAAACCCCTATAACTGAGTAGTTTTAAAGGTTATTGAAAAGATTCATAATGGGTTCCAAGGGGCTTTATGGAATGGCTTTAGGAAAGCTTAATTCTTTAAAATTGTTTTTGAGGTAAATACGTATTTAATTATATTTCAATAGAGTTTAAAGGCCTTCTGTTATTAGCATTGTTCAGTGAAAAGCTCCTATGTTTTTCTCAAATGTACCCCTTAATTTAAATCTTTTTCTGCAATTTCATTTTGAGAAACTGTTTTTATTTGTTGATTACTATTTCTGTGAATCTGAGGCAGGTAAAAGAACGAGTTATTGGAATAATTTTATTTTGATGACCTATCAGCTAAAAAGCCTTAAATGACAGTGATTGCAAAGTGGTGCAATTAGGCTGAATAAAGACTACAGATTGTCCTTCCAGGTTCTCTGAAAATGGCACAGCAAGTCTGATTGAAGCAGGATGTCATAACAAATTTGTGTGATGTGGTGGCTGGAGCCTGCTGGAAGGATGTAGTGAAGTGAGATGCAGCAAAGGGAGCCATTAAGAACTGTGAAAGAATGGGGCAGTGGCTTCTCTCATTTCTCTGCCAAAACAACCAAATCCAGGCTGAGTTTAGCTCTCTCTGTCCTCTGCTTCCAGTGCTGCACTGTCTTGGCTCCGTTCCACAATCTGTCCTGATCCAGAATATTTGCTGGGTTGCATAGCATGACATTTAAAAATAGGCCCTTGGCTTATTAAATTTAAAAGGGCAATGTAGTATGGGGAGAAAAAAGAATGGGGAAGCACCTCTGAAGAACCAATGAATTTTTTACTTCCTGTCATAGAACAGGCTTGCTAACCTGTAAGCTTAATACTTCTGTTCTTCTCGTCTTATGCACCTACCAAAGCTGCCATCATATCTAGTGGAAACAAAAGTTGCATACCTATAATCTCACTGTATGAATATAAAAGGTTGACTTCTGATTTATTAGCTAGGCTCCCTCCAGGCCAGGACACAGCTGGGCTGTCTCAGTTAAGCCATAAGAAGGTTGCTGAAGCAAACCCCTAGGCTAAATCTATGAATGCTCAGCATACTTGTCTGGCTTTTGTAAGGAGGATTACCATGTCCAGTTGAGAAGCATTACCCGTTGTTCAGCCTCTGGCAGCAGTCACAGAGTCAGTCCAGCATATGCTTGACTCCCCTTCTGATATTCATCTATAAAGAAAATTGCTTGTTGTAAAATCCTACTTCAGGAGGTTCCCTTTTGAAAAAAGAGATAGTTGTCCAAAGATGGTATCCTGACCTCAAGTATGTTGCTGCTTTGGCTCAGCTGCTCTGCCCACTTTAGCAGAGACTCTGGCCTCAGAGATTTTCCAATGGAATTGCTAAAGAAATTTGAGAATGGAATATTTTGCAAATGTTTGGTGACAATTTGAGGAGTTTTTTTGTAAGAATAGCAACTAGCACTTTTTCTTTTAATTAATGGCTACTGTGCTTGTTGTATCTTTACTGCTAATTTAACTAGCTCCTTTAATGTACTTTGTACTTGGAGAATGTGTATATAATTTATTATTGCCCCTGCCCAGAGGCAATCACAGTGTATATCAGATAATATACAACACAATGAGGACACAGTGAACAATGAAAAGTTAAAATTATGCAGCTAACCATTGTGACTGTTGCATCAGTCATAAGGCTTTTGTCAGTTTATACAGTTTGTTATATTAGCCAAGAAATGGAAATGGAGTTGACAAGGCAAGTTGAAAGAAGCACACCCTGACATGTGAAACAAAAGCACTTTTTAATGTAACTTTAATCTTTGAGCTATCATTAATTTGGGGCCAGTTTGCTGCAAGTTGTAAGGTACCTCGGTCTCACATCCACCTAATTTCATCCAGCTTCAGTTGCCTCTTAAGGCTAGAATATGGTATGAAAAAATATTTCACCTTTATTTCTTGACTGCTCTGGTATATTTTATTTTGGATCAGTTTTTTCTGCCAAACTAGTTCAACCATAAACAAGACTGACATATCCTAATCAGATCTTGGGAAAACCAAAGAGAAATCTGAGGCTCACATCTTTGTCTCAGGCTGTTTTTTTTCCCCAGTCTGCTAAAGACCACCCTTTGCATCTTACAGATATATATTATATTCCTCTGATATCAGGAAATATGTCTGAATCTCCTATTCGGGCAGTTTGGGACAGGACTGTTAGCGTGTTAGTACCATAAGTAGAAGCCAAGAAGGTAAGGGGCTAATGGGTATGTCTGAAACACTAATTTCTGGATAGCCATGAAGACAACCAAGGATTGTTGGCACTCACATGCCATGAGAAGGAACAAGATATGACTGTAGAAAGGGCTGGCAGACATGGGCCAGCACTTTTCTGGGGCAAACATCTTTGTTCTAGTCCCTGCAGATAAGCACAAAACAGTACAGCACAAGCACAGGGAATTTTTCTTCCTTTCTTTTCTTTCTTCCTTTCTTTTCTTTCTTTCTTTCTTTCTTTCTTTCTTTCTTTCTTTCTTTCTTTCTTTCTTTCTTTCTGTCTTGCCCTCTTGCCCTCTTGCCCTCTTGCGCTCTTTCCCTCTTTCTCTCTCTCTCTCATTCATTCTTTCTTTCTCTCATAGTAGGTGAGGGACTAATGTACAAACTCTCATGCTGAGTGTGTACTTCACTAATAATTTTTTTTGTGGATTCTCTGACTTCTATAATTTCTTTTGGCCACAAGCCAAAAGTGTGCTTCCTTCCCCTTAAAGGTAGGACATCACACCACATAATCAACAAATCATGCTGACTTTGGTAATATTTGTTTGGAGTGCCAGGTTAAGAAATTTATTAATTTATGTTCTTGTTCTCAGTGCAAAAGCCGTTGTTAGTCATATGTAATGAGAGTCCCACCTCCCCTTAAAAGTTCTTGTTTACTAATGTTTCCCTCTCAAATCCTCCTAGCATTTGAAAAGTTCTTTCGATTCACTATTGAATACAATGGCCTCTTACCTGCTTACACCTTGATTATAATAGTTTGCTGGAGTGATTAAAGGATCTCTTCCCAGGACATTTGTCATTCCTGTGCTACAGACAACATTTTCACAAGTTCCCTTTCATCCTCTTTCCCATTATCTGTAGTTTCTGTAACACTGAGATATCTAGCACAAAATCATCTCTGGTAAAAAGGCACTATGTATCATTTGGAAGACATTCCCTATCATCTCATAATTTCATACTAACACTTTGGGAATTTGTGTTCCTGAAAGCCCATATGCTCCTGCAGGACATGGCATCAGTATGATGTCAGAGCCCATGGTGCTTTGTCAGTGACTGTTTACACATGCATATGAACACCTGCTCTGTGCTAGCAAACTTAATAGCACAGATGAAGTATTTTAGAGACCATACTCCTTTTACACTGTTCAATGCAGGGTTCATCACATTAAAACTGTTACTAGAGTCAGGGTGCCAAGCTTTCAAAGCCTGAAGATCTGCCTGGGACACACTTTGATCCCCAGCACTCAGTAAGGAGAGGTCTCCCTTACTGAGCTAATGTAAAATGATTTAATATTCCCATAATCTTCTCTGTTATGTCACCTTCTTTTTCAATTAAATTAAATGGAAGTATGCACTGCTCCTCCTTCTGATCTCAAGGAGGCTGTTGGAATGCTGTTCTTCATTCTCCCTAGGAAGAAGAAGCTCTCTTGGAGGGCTGGGAGCCTCCTCCAGGCAGCAAGGCTGCAACCTCTGCCGGAGCTTGGCAGTTTAGCATGGCTTTGGTAGCAGTGAAGTTTCCTGCTGTTCAGAAGGGCCAGTTATTTCTGATTAAATTTTAAGGAATAGAACTGAATGCCCCAGAAACAAAAGCAGCTCCCAGAGCTGACTCTCCATGTTACTAAACCTCAGGGCATTGTGTAGAATACTTTGGTTCTCTAAAGAGCTGGACAACCTTTGGGCTGCTGTGTCCAGTAACAGTCCCCTGGGCACAGCAGTTGGAGAAAGAGGAGAATGTAGTCTCTTAATAGCTGCATATCAGTCACGAAGAGTATGAAAAGAGTTCTCCCAATGAATAGATTACAAGGCTACTAGACATTTTCTTCAGTTTTTTATCGTCTCTTACAACCTGGATCTACCTGTCTCCTCTCCCCTGAAGCCTCTTTCCTCACTGCTGTAAAAAACTGAATATTTGCAGTCCGTTTTAGGTTTTTTATTTCTGTTAGCTTGTCTGTGTGTGCAAATATTGTCATTTCAGTGTGGATCTATTGTGGTGGTTTACCATGCTTATTTTGCATTTCAGTCAAAGGACATTTCCAGGAGATGGTAAAGAGCGCTTAGTGGTCAAGGAGATCTTTAGGGCTAAACTCTGATAGTAGGATGCTTTAGATGCTTGATTCTATTTATTATGAAACCTCAGAGTTGATATATGGTAATATCTGCATAAAAAGTAAAGCTGTTTGGTTTAAAAAGAGAAGAAAAAAGAAAGGGCCCTCACACTTGCAGTATGTTCTGACCTGGCCTAACCTGACAGCGTGCTCTGCTGTGCTCTTCAGTCCCAGGCTGCCATTGCCATTGCTATGATATTTCCCATAGTGTGAGGCTGCTCCACAGCCACTGCTCCACCAGACTGAGGAAGCATGGCTCCATACCTGCCAGCCCCACCTCCTTCCCCCAGCGGAGCCCCAACAGGGCTCGCTGTGCTCAGGGCTGGAACAGCCCAGGACTGCTCCTTGGTGTCAGTTTTATGGCCTTCAGGCTATAATTTGGGATTGTTTTATATGTCTCTGACCCTTGCCAAGTTTTTAGCTGTGCTATTTGATCATGGGATTCGGTAGCCAGTTTGTTTGCGCAAGTGCCTGTATATGGAGCCACAGGAGGATTTCCTCTGGATAGCAGAGATCACATGGGAGGGGCAGCAGGTGCAGCTGACCTGCGGCATCTCAAAAGCAACAGGTAACTTTGGCTGCAGCTGTCTGGCAGATTTCCTTTCTAAAGGCTAAGCTATAACCTCAAAACAATATTGCACCTTTTAAAAGTTAAAGATTTACCCACCACTGCGTAAAAGCCTCTATAAGGTGGTACTATCTTACTGTTGCACAAAACATCCCAGCACAGCACAGCATAGCACTGCAATGGGAATAAAAGCTCTGCAGCCCCAGGCAGGCAGGCTCCTGTCCAAGGCTGTAATTCAGCACCACTGCAAGTGCAATGCAGTTACCACTAGGGATAACTAGGGATTCCCAAAGGACTCGCTCACAGTGGGATCACGCCATTAGTCTCATCCATCCTAGCCCCTGTGGGTGAGCATCGAAACAAAGCCAGCCAACTGTTTTAAAACCAAGTCCTGGGATTTGTTCCCCTTGAAAACTACATCTGGCTGAATTGGCAGTGGAGTTGTACTGCCATTTTTCATGTTAGATTCGGGTTTATTTTATAGTGATAAACACGGTTAAGTAAGAGAATACGTCAGAAATTATGGAGATTCTGGAAATAGCAGGTCAGAACTCATACACAGCCTAGTAAAATAGATAGATGTAGACTGAACATTATGTTTTATAGGTAGCAAGATACTAATTAAAATGTACATAAGGTGAGTTTTAGTGTTGCAACAGTGAAATACCCTCACAAACTTAGCAGCTTTTCAAATACATATTATGTCTAATAGGAGTTACATGTTTTCATATATCTTTCTTTTAAATGAAAGGCATTTCCTTCAGGTGTTCTCTTCATGTATTTATTCAGGCTTCAACAGCAGTGATTTTCTCATAAAATACTCTAAAACCTGGGCTGATTTAGTTGTTTGTGGTGGTGTTTTTCCTTTTTTGTTGTTGTTGCGGTTGGTTTTTCTTTTTTGTTCCTATAAAGAAATGATGGCCCAATAGAACTAAAGATTAACAAGAGCCAAGGATTCTGTAGTTTGGATAGATATAAGGACAGAACATTAGTGCAATCTGAGGTTGTCAGATGTGTGCTTTTGGTTTTGGACTTTAGAGAAATGCAGTGAAGGCCACAAAGTTTAAATCTTTCTTTTTATATTCGTAGGCTCAAAGTATCAAATTTCCATATAATTATATTTTAGGCTAGGCACCGAACACATAAGAAATAAAAATTTTAATCTTGCAACCATGTAAAGGGAAACAACTAGGCTTTAATTTTATAAATCTGTCTTTTCAATTAAACCTTCAGAAAAGACTGGTGATTTTGATTCCAAAAGTTCTTCAGTTGTAACTTGGGATACTTTTAAAGAAATCCTAATTTTTAAGAGGGTATTGGACAATTGCCTTTTGAAAGTAAATGTTTTCTGTAGAGGTGAACACAGTTAATCTCTAGTTCTCCTTTAAAATATCTGCCAATAAAGAAAAAAAATCCTTGGCTTCGTTCTGTTTTTCTTATATTATCCATGGGCCAGATCCTGTTCTTTCTAGCTTCTGTGTAAAAACGTCTATGGATGTTTTGGCACCAAACTCAGGCTTTAATTTTGCAAGTTATCTGCAAGGGATCAGCATAATATATAAAAATACAGTGATTATTTAATGTGGGTTTTTTTTATCCCTGGCTAAATATGCAGCAATTTTGTTCTTTTGACATTTTTCCTTCCCTAGCTGGTGTTCTGGAAGTATAGCTAAGTGACTTGTAATAATTTTCTCATTTATCAGTAGTTTATTCCATTGCTTTCCTCTCTCCTGACCACACTTTCATTTAGAAATATTGCTTTCTGCACAGTAAGACCAGCCTACCCTGATCTGTATTTCTGTAGAGACCATATAAGCATGGATTCAAGAAACTAAGTACACTACAATAAAAGCTCAGGCTTATCTTTTCCAGTTCAGCTGCTGACCAAAGACTACAGAATGCTTTTCTGGCCGTTGAAGATACCAGTTCAAATTCTTCTTCCAAGGTCAAAGGGTTAGCTCAAAATCTGTATTTCATGGGAACACTATTATATTGGTGAAAGTTCAGTCCATCTTCCTGGTGAGTGTATTTTAACTCTGTGTGGTGTTTTAAGGCAGACAGGTATGCTTGGAATTCATTATTGTAGGAAACAAAAGTGACAAACAGGAGTCTAAGTTACATTTACAAAACTTCTGTCTATTGCTCTTTTTTCTCTCTATGGATCAGCTTGAAGCCTTTATTTTTTGCATTCTCCCAGGATCTGAGTGTGATAGCAAGAGCACTCTCTTGCTGTGATGTAAGTGATTTACATGGAATCTGGGAGAAGTGGTAGATCAGGGAACTAAGCTTTAAAATGGAAAAATACCAATTGAACATCAGATCCTCAGGGCAGGTTGTCCTCACTACACCAGGAGAGAGATACTGGAGCAGGCAGAACTACAACATGGTTAAAAGGTTCTGTTGGTGAAGAGCCGTGGGGTAATGGAGGGAGTCAGGAGGAGCAGGGTGTCTCATGCAGGGCTTATGTTCTCATCCAACCATCTCAGCCGCTGAGAGCTTGTGGGAGCATTATGTTTGTTCAGGGCATGAGCAAGGTTTGGTATCCTGGAAAGATATAGTTCTTCTTCAGCTGCCAGAAAGGAGAAATATGGAAATGACTAGATGCCAGTGTCTCATAGCAGGGATTTAGGGGGGCATTAGCTTTTGCTCTGACTGACTAGTTATTTTTCCAAAGGCATCTGTGAGACCCAGGTGACACTTCAAGCATAGGGAAATACTTGGCACTAGCTGTTCCCTCTGAACATGTTTTGTATGCTTCCTTTTCACATGCTTGCTTTGTTTTCATGAGGTTTTGTTTTAGCAAAGGCAATAACCAGCAGATGTGCTTGAGCTGTGGCTCTACATCCAGGCTTTGTTGTTTGACCATGTTGTCACTGTTACCACTGTTCCCATAGACTAAGGATTAAAGCTAGTAAGGTATCTACATTTAAATACTGCATCTAACCATTCCAGTTCCTGCCTGCTAGCTAAGGATCTTGTTTAGGCCTTGTTCCTCTGTTATTTGCCCCATGCCCCATGCAAATGGCCACAGCATAAGCTTTTCAATGCCCATCTATTCCTGTTTGCTGGAGGAGGAGAGAATTCTGGTCTGGGACATGAATTTACATGTCTGTTTCACTACAAGGTCTGCCTCTGTCCCTATTACCTCTGGAACAATTTGCCTGACTTAACCTGCACTTTTGACACACACAGTGATTTTTGAGTTTCCTTTTCCTCTGGAGACATCATAAGGAATCTCTAGGGTTTTTTGGTTTGTTGTTATTTGTTGTTGTTGTTTTTAGCTTTGCCTGTCCGTAAAAGACCTTATTCTATTTTCTAAACATTTCAGGGAGAAACAGAATGTACTTCTTTACAGATAGAAAGTTAAGCACAGGCAAAGCAGAGCAGTGGAGGGCTAGAAATTCCATAAATCCTGTAAATATCTATCATAAAAAAATATTATTAGCTAATACTGAGAGTCCTACCTATCCTTTTATCTTCCAGAAGTAGCTGAAAGAACTACTATTTGTTTGGACTCCCTTTCTGCAGGAGGCCTCCAGAAGCTCTGGCAAACATAGTCTAAGTCTACTTGGTGTTATGCAGTGTTCTTTTCTGAATCAGATTGAAATTATATTTCTGGACATTGCTTTTCTGACTGTTCTGTTCAGAAAAGTAGAAACTACCTCAAATTGTATATGCTTGACAGACTGCATGCTTGAAGTTGAACATAGTATCTATGAATTTTGTAGGCCAGGAAAGTATTTGTGAGGTCCCTTTTGGAAAATGTAACCCTTGCTTTAAGGTCAATTGCAGGTAATAATGGCTTTCCTTAAAAAAGCTAAACTGATTTCACACTAAAGCTTTTTTCTCTCTTTTAATCAACTTAGTGGGGTATTCTACTTGAAACAATTTCCTGAGAAAGAAACTTCTTCAGTTTCAGCTTTTAAGGCGGAGGAATAATTTTTGAGTTATGACGAGTAGGATGGTTGGGTTCTCTTAACACTAGCCTGTGTTTATTATCAGGTTCTTGCCTTCCCGGTGCCCTCAACCTATTCTCTTACTGTATGGATTACCTGTTCTTCCTAGAGGTGTCAGCTTGATGAGTTCCATATGGGATCTATTTTTTAAAGAGTGAGTATTTTAATATCTCTTCTACGATCCTTGGCTGCTCATTTTTGTAAATATTTGTAGTAACTTTAGTTCTTACATTCCTTTAGCAAGGAGCAAGTGATCAAAGCAAGTCCTCTATTTCATTTCTTCATTATTTTTTGTGACTTGCTTTTTTTTCTCCAATAGTAAGAGTCCCTCTAAAGTTTGCATCCAGCTTAAAATAAAGATGCCAGCTTGCTGACTAGCTGTCTAAAGGTTAACATGTTGCTCTCAACAGCCTCTGCACTGTTCTCCTCCTCACTCATGTGTTGCATCTCCTGCTAACATGATCCAGCTTTTCAGAAAATTCAGCATTTGTGACTTGGCATTGCTTTGGCTTCTTTCTTCCCAGGCTGGAAAACTTTAACATGGGATCCCTATGCCTTCTGAACTCTGTTTTCTTGGCCTTGCCAAGTCACTCTAATGATGCAGATCAAAAACCTTGGAATAGATCACTTTCTTGGACACTGAAACATGTAACAGCAGTGTGAAGGTTACATGAAGAAAATATGTTTTCTTAATATGTTTTAATGTTCTTAAACAAAAACATAAGCATGTTGGCAGTAGGTGAAGCAACAACTTCAGAATGAATGCTTTAAACATAAAAGTCACTGCGGGTTTTCTCTGTCAAAAGTAAAACATAAAATTTACATGGCTGTGTAAATACACAAAGCAAGAACACCACAGACAAATGTTTACAAGACACATGTTTAGCCAGTATCATTGTTTTCCAGCAGAAAGCAGAAATGCAGAATGAGATGTCCAGGGCAGTGATTTATTTTGTCAGATGCTGTGGGTCTGTGAAACAACATTAAATAAGCAGCGTTTGTGCTTTTTAAAGATAGGTGATGCACCCATTAAATGTTTCAGATAGGAGATTTATGGTTTACTTGTTAGCTTATGTTCCTATTTTTACCCTTACCTGAAATCTCAATAACCATATCTCATTTCAATATCTCTTACATAGTAATGCACAGATCAGCTCTTTGACCAACTATTATTTCAGGGATGACTCTTTCGTGTGTCAGAACCAAAATCATTGTCATTCTCACTTAGAAGTGAAACCTCCTCATCTCTGTTTGTGGTGTCTTCACTTTATCACTGCAGTCACTTCCATCAGTACACCCCGCTTCAAGATAAGCATCAGGATGAAGACTTAGTCCAGTCACCCAGAAGAAATTCATGTGGGTGGTGCTACTTTATGCTTTGTGTGCCGTGCAGATTCAATCTTTTGTTATCATAGCCTTTTATAGTTTCTTTTCTGAATAAAGATGTGCCAGTAACGCATAAGAATTTTTAACACCTTTGGTGTATTCCTAAATTCCTCTGTACCTTGTGAGAGCCATGCAGTGTTTCCTACTGGAGCCTCCTCCAGCTGCCTGTGAGTGTGTGCTTGAGTGGTGTGACCAGGTCTTTTACAAGAAATCTTTCAGATGATGTAGGGATCTTATCAGTGAACTTTTCTCCACTCTTGAGCTGTAGATCCGGTAGCAAAAGAGGTGAAGAGAAAGGATGTGAAGTCTGATCTTCCTGGGCGACAGGGCAGTCAAAGAGCACGAAGACTTGGAACTATGGCAATTTGGGGCTCTGACAATTGAAAGCGTTTCTAACAGTAGTGGCTGCAGGATCAATGCATTTGGTGCTGCCTAGGGAAGGGGACAGCAGGCTGTGGCACAGCTGGAAGTGTGTCACCCCTTGTCTCAGAAGATGTTTGATGGCAATGTTGTCAGATTGTAGTGGCAACTTGGAACAAACCTAAGGGGAGCTCTGAGCATACCCTCTGGGCTACAGTGACTGAGGTAGAGGCTGGGCTGTAAGAGACATGAAAGCTTAAAACCATGGGAAAAATTATTTGCAAAAGCCCAGGCAGTCACTGGATTAAGTAAACATTTGAGGATTGTGTTTTGGATCCAGTTCTGCCTCATTTTGGTGCTGGGTGCTTCTATCCTTATGTAGGCTGTCTTTGGAGTGCTTGGGTTTCAAGGGTGGATATGTCAGAAAAGAAATTAAATGTTAGAGCCAAATGGAGAAGCTGACGTTCCAGGTGGGGTAATGTTGCACAGCCCTGTGTGGCTTTCCTTCCCTCCTCTCCCTGGCTTTCCATATTTCTTATTTCACTTTTTTATTTCCCATAGCTATAACTGACAGAGGCAAGTAGTGAAGAAGGAACATCTTTTTTCCTTTTTTTTCCACAGCCATAAAAATAGTTTCCTTGAGTTTATTAACAGCACTTGCATGTGTGTTAAGCATCCTCTCCAAAATAGACATGACCAGGAAGTATTCATTTTGGCAACACATTTGGGGTTAGAAACGTTACTGTTTTCAAAGCATTTCATCAGAGTCATTAATTAAGTGCTAGAATGGAGAACTTCGACCAAACAAAACTAAGAGAAATTACATTTCTCTTTCCCGACCTATATGAAAAGCATTTGTGCTTAAATCATATTGAAAGTTTTAAAACACCCCCTCCCCAGTGGAATATGCAGAAAAGATAAATGTTCTGCAGTATGGTTGCTATTCATTATGACTTAGTAGGATTTGGCTGTGGTTCCTCTTCTTCACAAATATTTAGTGAATATGTTTATGGGTTCAGGGTACAAGCAAGGATAGTGCAGATAGGGAGTTTCATTTTATGCCAAGAGCGTAAACTAGGAAACTTTCTCCTAATGGGTGGGCTTATCGCCTCTGAGAACAAAGGAAAATCTATCCCATTCCTGTTCAGTCACAATGACTAGCATCATGATTTACCCAAAAGCATTGTTTGGATATACAGTCAAATTATACAAAATCACTGGGGCAATACTTTAACATCTAGGAGAACCTGAAAGAATTGGGCGAACAACACATCAGAGGGCTGAAGTGTGAGAGTATCCACTGTCTCTAGAACTGACTGCCATTCAGTAATCACAAACAGAGGAGAGATGGTCTGGGAAACGGACTATAACTATCCAAATGAGGGAAAAGTCACAGTACATGTCACATGTATCTCAAAGAGGGGTACAACTTCTGTGGCTCTCATGGATCCGTGAGCCTGTGCTGGCTATCCCAGCTCTCTGTGGGATCCCTTTACTGGGAGACCAGCTTCATCTCCCCCCTGCTGCTGATTGTGCAGCTGTGGGAATACACAGCAGTGATGCTTCTTGGAGCAGTGCTAGGGGAACCAGCACTGAAGCCTATGTCTGCCTTACTGGGGTCTTGGAAGGAGCCCCTTTAGTAAGACTGAGCTTTACTGTCCTCTGTAGTGACTGTTGACCACACAGATGTTCATGCTCTAACATCCAAATGCAAAAACAATGTATTTGCCTTAAAATACCATGTTCCACTTCACTTCCAGATCTGCACTGTCTCAGTGGCAGAAAAGATAAATCTCTAGGTACCATCTCCAGTCAGAACTCAGCCTCTATTCCCTCCGCATGTTGCTGTGGATATGCAAGATGTGTCAGAGTACATTGCTTAAAAATTGTCTGCCTTCTCTGCTCAGGGTCAGGAAATGCTGCAGCTGCTGGGAGTGATGCTGGTTGTTGAGCAAACTGGAACTGGAAGCTTCTACTCTGTTACTTTCTTCCATTAGCCTTCTTTATGCTACTCCACAAAATTTTCCTTACTGCCTACATGTCCTAGTGGCTGATCTCCATCAACAGCTGCTTTTCTCATATGAGACAGTTTGTTCTTTCACTCTGTTTTTACTGATTACTCAGACCTTTTTATAGCCTATTTCATGAGTCACTTTGCCTACCTACCTGCACCAGCATGGTGTGCTATCTATCAGTCCCTTGTTCAGCGGCAATTACCAACCTTTTATTACTGTTTTATTCTCCCAAGGACTCCTCCTAATGTCAGCATACTTCATTAGTTTCTAATCTTGCAAAGCACGAATTGTGGCATAGCTTCAGGAGCTGGAAATAGAATAATTATGTACCCTCTCCTAGAATTACGCATATGGATTTGGAAGGGGACTAAGACTGAAGTTGC
>VZTT01036428.1:612-13962 GCA_013400855.1 Buphagus erythrorhynchus | reverse complement strand
TGTCAACTCCCTTGAGGGCAGAGGGGCCCTGCAGAAAGCCTCGAGAAACCAGAGAAGNAGATCTGGACAGATCAGAGGACTGGGCAATCACTAATGACATGGAGTTCAACAAGGGAAAGTGCTGGATTCTGCACCTGGGATGGGGCAGCCCTGGATGTACAGACAGACTGGGGAATGAGACACTGGAAAACAATGCCACAGAAAGGGACCTGGGGGTCCTGGTAAATGGAAAGCTGAATGTGAATCAGCAGTGCCCTGCAGCCAGGAGGGCCAGCCCTGTCCTGGGGTGCATCAGGCACAGCATCACCAGCCAGGCATGGGAGGGGATTGTGCTGCTCTGCTCTGAGCTGCAGCAGCCTCACCTCGAGTGCTGGGGTATCAAAAAACCAGAAACATATAGATATATATATATAAACATAAAAAAAAAATTAAAAAGCTGTTAGAGAGCATCCACAGAGGCCAGGAGGATGGTGAAAGGTCTGGAGGGGAAGCTGTGTGAGGAGCAGCTGAGGGCACTGGGTCTGTTCAGCCTGGAGGAGACTGAGGGGAGACCTCACTGCAGTTAAAACTTCCTTGTGAGGGGACAGGACTCAAGGAAACAGCATGAAACTGAGTCAGGGGAGGTGTAGGTTGGATATCAGGAAAAGGTTCTTTGTTCATAACATGGTTGGGCACTGGAACAGCTCCCCAGGGCAGTGGTCACAGCACCAAGGCTAGCAGAGTTCAAGAGCATTTGGACAGTGCTCTCAGACACATGGTGTGACTCTGGGGTGATCTGCCCAGGACCAGAAGTTGGACTCGATAATCCTGATTGATCCCTTCCAATTCAGAATTCTATGATTCTACAATATTTATTTTACAAAGGCTGAGTCTGCAACAGCACTTGATATGTAGCTCTCAATGTAAGGGAAGGCACCAAGTGTTTGTTAATACGTTAAAATCATTGATCAACAGAGTGACGGTCAGCATTATCATAATCTTTGCAGTTTTTGGTCATTCGTAGAGGGGTGTAACCAAGGGTCTGATTGTCATCTCATTTTTAGAATGGAAATTCAGTAGTGTTTACTAAGGATAAAAACAAAGATATTTAAATTGATTGGTAACAAATTAAAATAAAAAAAAAGGAACGTGATGCAGATTTCAGGAAGGAAACCTGAAAGTCTGATTTTACTTGCCTGAATTACAATCCCTGATAGCTCAGCTGTACATGTATATCTGTCCCATATACCTTAATTTTCCCTTTCATCCTCCTACCTCTTAAGGCTAACAAAGACTTTTAAGATGGTACTAATTAAACAGATTAGTCTTGCTTAGTTATAGGCAAATCCAGAGGGACATGAAAAACCTGAATTTGGCAACTGATTTTAGATAAGACCAGAATGCCAGATTTGGAAAAGGATCTAAGAGCTGCGAAGTCAGACTCCTTCAAAAATTTTGTCCTGTACCTTTTAAATATCCTGTATCGATTCAGACTTCTACGGTGTTTGCACCAATTTTGCAAACACTACTTAGTGGTGTGAACTAAGCGGTCTCATGGAATTTTTTTCCCTACATAGCAATTCAGTACTACTCAATGAATTAGAATTAGTGCAAAATGCTGGCAAAATGCTGCATTTCCTTAGTGTACAGAGGAAATCTAGCCAAGTCAGATGCTTCTACCTTATGCCTGCTAAGTAGGATCCAATCCCCCAAAAGAAACAGAAGTGATGCAGAATGATAAAACTCAGTTTCCCTCTACTCTTGCTCAAACAGTTAGGAGCAGAAGCAGATTTAACAGGCACAGCTCTGTCAGCAGCACCCAGGCTGATAGTAGCAAAAGCAGAAACAGCAGCTTCTTTGTGTTTTGCTGAAATTCTCCTCTCCCCCCTCCCACCCCCGAGGGGCAAGGGGTCACTGATTGCATAGTCTTTGCTCCATTGCACACCCTCAGCTATTGTTGAGTCCCCTCAGAGAGCACAGGCTGAATGTGCTGCACAGCCTTGTAACCGAGCCTACTTTTTTATTGTTGTGTGAATTAAGATTCTCAATAAATGTAAAGCACCTGTTCATTTGGGTCACTGTATGTAACATGTTGGGTGAGGACTGTATGAAATCTGCAGCAGAAATGTAGAACTTACACTGGTACCTCTTGAAATATGATCATCTTTGTTACACTCTCCTAATCCTTGTAAAGGGATTTGCATGGTACAGGAAGATTTACAATGTAATGGATTACTATTTCATAATCTGGGCCAAGGGGAAGAAACTTCAAACATTTGCTGGGTTTTTTTACTGCATTTCAAACTTTTTTCCAGTTCTGGAAACACAACACTGGGGAGACTGTTGGACCGTGTTCACACACAAAATATGGTATCCACATACCACTTGTGGGCTTTGTTTCATCTGGATTTCCAAGCATCTGTAACTTTATTCTCTACCTGCGTCACTTTTTTGTGGCCCCCCCTTGCTTGTCACAATTCAAAAGCAAAGAAATATGTTAATAGAAATTGTGTATGGAAAAAAAGTATTTTAACAAACTATTATTAAATGGTTATGACTTTACTCCGTGTAAAATATATTAAAAAAAAAGGGAGAGCAGATTTTTAAAAATTCATATTAACAAACCAAATTGCTTCTTAGTTGTGTAGTGAGAGTTGTATTTTTTTACATTTTAGGCACTCAAGGTCACCAACAGAGAAGACAACAGCACACAACCATGAAACTCAAGACTGAAGACAATTTTTCAAAAGCATTTTCTATCTAGAAAGTCCAAACTGTCTGAAACTTTACTTTACATTCCTTGGATACTAAAGCTATCCTGCTACACCTAAGTGCCAAGAATGACACTCCCAAAAGCAAATATGCTTATATTCAATCCTCCCACCCCAGTTTGTTGCATTTTTGTTGATTTAATGATGGAAACTCTCCATAGCCAGCAGTCTAAAAAGAGATAGTGGCTTTTTCATTGAGCCTTTAAGATGTGTAGAGATGAACAGCTTCTCACAAAGCAGTCACTTCCCTACATCACACAGCAATGAAAAGCACAGCTCCAGAGCCTTAGATGCAACAGAAGAAGGTGCAGAAACCTCACCTTTTGCAGAATGGTATCCCTGCAAGTAAATCATCAGTAATGACAGTGAGCTCTTTACCCTCACAGCCAAAGGACAAATTTAGACTCTGGTAAAGTAATAAAAGCTTGGAAAGATTTAAATGATGTATAAATCAGAAAATGTGAGTGCCAGTTTGTATGCAGAGGGAATGAGCTGCAGTCAAAAGGTATTTTTTATTCTTATCATAAGGAAAAGTTAGTAGTATTGAAAGCAGAATTGCTATTCTGAATTTAAATGCTTAGTCAGTTTAAAAGTTTCATAAAATGATAGCCATATTGCCCTTAGTATACTGAGATAACTGGCTGAGGTATTTTTTATCTGGACAAAGCCCAACAGACCCTTTGTAGGGCTCACCATCAAAGCAGGGTTAGGCTTAAGCTTGAGAGAGAAGGTAAGCCTAGATCTGGAGCTGAAGTGGGGCTGGAAAGAGCTGCCAAAGGAAAGTTTGGGCTGCAAAACAAAACTCAACTGGGCAGAAGCAGGTTTTGGGTGGTTGAGTTTTTGGTTTTGGGTTGTTGGGTTTTTGGCCTTGTTTTGTTTTTTGGGGGGTAGTGGATGGATGGCAGGGAAGGGGTTTTACTTACTTGGGGTATTTGGGGTTGTTTGGTTTTTAACAAAAATTCACTCTGTAACTAGGGTTGGGATTATGTTGCAAAGCATGGGATTCGGTTTGTTACACACACACACACATTTATACCTCTACAGATGCACCTCCATAATATGTGCATTGTGGAGCAGCTTGAGGAAAATGGGATGGTTTCAGATGCTACAGTCACTGGAATCCAACTGAGATCTCTCCAAACAGGTAACGTTAAAAAAAAATTACATACTTAGAAAATCACTGGTCTTCAGAGTTACATTGACTGTTCTTGTCTAAAGGGTAAATACATATTAAAGAATTCATAAGCACCTTGAGGATAAACCAGTGTTCACAGAGAAAGCAGCTGTAGCATCTCAAACTTTTCTGTCTTATAATACCTGTGTTCCTGCAGGGAAAATGTCTGTTTTCTACAGGGAAAAAATACCTGAACTTTTTGAATAAATGATTGTGTAGAAAAACTACAAGAAAAATCCTATCTCTGTTTGAAGTAAAATAAAGCATTTACCATAAAAATTCATGATCTTTATTCATCCACAGTAAGAAAACAAGCCAAGACAGGTGGCATTCTAATCAGCTTTCAGGTCAAACTAGCAGAACTGTGAGGGCTGTGCATTAAAAACAAACCCCCAAAAGCAACTATTTGCCACTTAAGTTTTTTTTATAGTACCTGCAAGATGCTTAGTGTCACAAGAGTGGATATCAAGCATTTAGCAAGCTTTGGAAGGAAATAAGTAGATGATTTACCTGGGGAAAAAACATTTCTTGTGCTGGGATGAGCATCTGCAAGATTATGTCCACCAGAACTGACCAAAGAGTAGAATCTTGAAGTGTGTGAGAAAAAAAGAAAGGGTCTCATTGTTTGAGCTTGGAATTTAGAAATCATAAATGAAAGGAATATTTGGATATGTGTGCATAGCTATGTAAGGAACCAGGTGCTTATTGTGTGGATTTCCAAGGGCTTAATAAGAACAGAAATGAAATGCAAGCAGAGGAAGACTATTGAAAAGGTGTTACTATCTCTTGCTGTAAACTTCTAGTGAAAACTTTGCAGAAGAATATATAAGGCAGCTTGGGAAAATGATTTTCTCAGAGACAATCTGGATACCAGAAAGATTTTTACACCCAGAGATGTAAAGAGTGCAGGAAGGAGGAAAGAATATTTCTTACCCTGCACAAAAATTGTAAGCAAATAGTAGCAAAATGTAAATGTGCAATCAAAGCATTTTTAGACCAGGTAAACTAAAATATTCTGAATCTAACAAGAAATCATTAGGTAGCATTAGGCTGGTGTTTCCATTTCTGTGCCAGCTTGTTTCAGGTTCTCTCAGTCTAGATTTTTGTTGACAAATTTAAGCCTCATTTTCAGTTCATTTCACTGAAAGAAAACGCTCCTAACATAAAAATGGAAATATCCTTCAGTAAAACTGCAAATTTTCTTGATAAATATTAATTCCTGCTTCTTTAAAAGGTGCTTATTTGAGGTATTATGAGTAGTAGCTGTGTGTTAAATCTCCCATTCTTTGTACCAGCTTCTTTAAAAAAAAATAAACCAGCCAATGAAAAGTGCCTAGACTGACGCTGTCTCCCTCGGTTAATCCAAGGCCAGCAGAGGGATAATTTGATTAAACTGAGACCCTAATTTATTTAGCTTTAGTTCTGGATCAACCTCTTCTTAATAGAGTGCTGTCGTCTCCAATTGTTTGATGAAAATTAAAGTGACATAAATACCATGGGACTTTTTCAATCTGATTAGTCAGCTAACTTGCATCAATACTACCCCAGCCATCAGGCGCTGGCGTCCTTCCTTTCACCAGCCTCACTAACAACTGACAAGTTCTCCTTGAAGACTGGGCACCCACGCTGCCACTCAGACCCCCACACTTAACCCATCATCCGCCCTCAATGGGTCTTGTTTGACAAGGTGCCCACACCTTTTTCCATTGCTGTTCATCAGACAAAGCTAAATATTGTTTTATTAGCAATCAATAGCCTGTTAATCCCAAACGATTTCACAAATCCACTGAGCTCTCAAGCTGATTAAAAACGTTTGGGTTGGTTTTTTGTTGGTTTTTGTTTTTTTTTTTTTTAAGCTGCTAAATTTCAGATCTCTCCTCCCAACCCTCACACTCTGATATGGCACATTGTAGCTGGTAAGCAAAGCCACAAAAGCGAAGGAGGTCTGTTGTCTTTAATGTTGCCTTTAAGTAGACATTTGCAAATGCTGCAGTTTCACAGTTTAAACATGAGCAAACCCATGCCACCAAACCCTCAGCACATTTACTGGCTCCTCCACTTTCAATCCATCAGTTTGAAATTTAAGAATACAAGAGCTCCTGAGCCTTCCCTCTTCTTTTTACAGCAATATGGTAAATTCTTGCTTAGTCTGTGGGCTGGGGCACTAAGGAGTGAGAGAAGTAAGCTCCTTGATTTACAATAGATAAAATGCTAACAAAGCAGCTGTTGCACTGTTGATCCATGTTGAATTCACCTCCAAACCACGGACACAGGCTGGGATGATACCTGTGTTTGCATGGTGGCTCATGTGATCCTCTGTGAGACACGAGGGAAACAGCATTACAAACACAGTTCCTCTTGGATTTACCCATCCTCACTCACTGTCTGCCTGCCCTTGCCCTGGAGACGTTGGTTATGAGAGCTGGCACTTAGGTGATGCAGCATAATTCAAGGTTAAGGCAGACAGGCAGTGTTGATAGGCACACACTGAGCCTCTGGAGCACCCAGGGGCACAATGCTGACTCAGTGAGCTGGCTTAGCAAGTCTGGGTTTTAGTCTGGGTTTTACTCTTCTTATCCCTGCTGAATTGTTCCTGTGGATGTGCTCCCTCTGCAACAACAAGGAAGGAAGGGCTGTGGACAAGCCGATGCCTCAGCAATGTTGCACACACCCTGCCTGAAACAAGTCTTGAAATGAGTGGTCTTGACTCTTCAGTACGAGACAGTTAACTCTGGAAAAAGTTATTCTTGACACTGAAGGAGTTAAAGTAAAAATGAACTGACACACATTTTATGCTCTTTCTGCAGGGACTTAACATAACCAAACTGTGCTTTAAGTAGAAGGGGAGAAGTTATTTCAGCTGATAAAATCCTCTGGGAAGTCTATTGACACAAAACACAGATTTCCTAAGTCATCAGCCTTGAGAACAGGGTCCTAGTTCTGAAACAGACTGTAGATGTAAAGTCTCAGAGGCAATATTTCAAATCAGTGACTTCCAAAAGTCAGCACAATTACTGTGAGCATATCTACTTGGAGAGTACTGTTAAAATAGCTCTAAATTTGGCTGTTCAGTAACTGTTTCAAATTATTCTTCCATATAAGCTCAGGTCTTTTACAGGCTCTTCTCAAACTCTTCTTTCAGCAACTTTTTCTGTCAGGACAAATATCTATCCTATCAAAAATACTCATCAAAATAGTGGAACATAATGACAAAGAAAACCCCAAAATACCTACTCATAAATTTCAAAAGAGGTTGACCTGTTAAATCTCAGACATTTTAAATGGAACATGTAACTTTCTGCCAACTTAAATAAAGCAGCAACTGTTTGTTACTCTCTCTTTGGCTAATGTGCATGACCCTGTTGCATTTGCCAGTGGTAAAAAAGAGCCGCAAATGTTGAAGAATGTTTTTCAATTTTAAATTTTTAACAATAGGAATTAACAGGAAACAATACTAAAATCAATACACTCTTAAGTAAGTATTTACTGCAGTTTACAATTCCTCTCCAAATCCTCTATTTCTAAGGCCAGTGATGGTAACTTTAGAAAATGATTGTTGCTGCTTCTGACTGAAGATCTGAACAACTCTACTGTTCTTGAATTCTAGGATAAAGCAACCCATATTTTGTGTCAGGCTGGCTGTTCAGTACAGCAACTATCATGCAGTTATTTTTATTTTGAAATTTTAATTATATCTGCAGATGAACTATCCAATAGCCTGTGCTGTTTGAAGCAGAAAAAGAGTTTACTCCTTGTTCATAGAATTATTTTTGTGTAATAACAGGGGGAAAATGCCATTGATACCTGATCTTCACTTAGGTATTCCGTAAAGATTATTTGAATATCTGAAAACAAATAGGGAATGAATCCTGAAACATTTCTTTGACAGCACAGTGAGAAACACACCATCATCATAAAGTGGTGGTAAGGACTGGAAATTGGGAAGAGCACTTGCTCTGTGGGCTCTGGGTATGTCCAGACTGCAGCAGTCTCTGCAAGCCAGCTCAGCTATGGAAAGGAATCTATCCAGGTTAGTGTGAAACTCCACATTCTTTTATTTACCAGGGACAGAAAGCTTTTCAGTTCTTGCTCAGGGTACTTGTCTTGAAAGATCCTTAATGATTTGCTTTCAATGCACTGCTTTTTATAGTAAAAACTAGTAAATTAATGAAGTTACTCAGGAAAGCAGAAGGTACACTTTTTCTGTCTAATCTATACTAGTGCAAGGTTAGAACCTCAACTGTATGTCAAGACTGCAGTGGCTTCATCTATCAAAATGTTTTGTGTTGGAGCAGCACTAGAGGTTTGAAGTGATCTCATTTCTGATTTGTCATTTGGATCTGCAGACCCCTTTGGGTGGATGCACACTGGATTCTTTTCAGAAGACAGCAAGCCAGAGTCTCTACTCCAGATGCACAGCAGATTTGCTCTGCTGCTGAGCTGAGGGTCTGAGCTGCTTGTTTAGACTGCTTCAAACAACAAGTGTGGTGCAGACTGTGAATCCAGGGCACCAGACTAAATCTGATCTGGATTATAAACCCCTTGATCTTAGAATCATAGAATGGATTGGGTTAGAAGGGATCTCCAAAGATCATCTAGTCAAACCTTCTGTAATGAGCAGGAACATCTTCAACTAGACCAGGCTGCTCAGGGCCCCTCCAACCTGGCCTTGATGTTTCCAGGGATGGGGCAACCACAGCCTCTCCAAGCAGCCTGTTCCAGTGCTCACCACCCCCATCACAAAACATCTCTTCCTTTTACCTAGTCTCAATCTGCCCTTTAATTTAAAACCATCACACTTTGTCCTATCACTACAGGCCCCACTACTGTCCCCATCTTTCTTATAAGGCCCTTTTAAGTATAGAAAGACTGAACTTATTGTGCTGTAGATGTAAGAATTTCAGCATCTCTTGCTTCTGTTTATTGATCTGCTCCTAAGAAATCCTGTAAACATAATATTTTCTGCTGTCACATTGAGGGAGCTGTTGTTCCAGAGTTCTTTCCCCACAGGAATAATCCCTGTGAATCATTACAAATGGTCACAATTTAGAGTAATTCCTCTAAAGTTTCACTTGGAGAGTGAAAGAGTCACCTGCCTCTGCAGACTGAGCTTTAGTGATGCTCATGCATTTTTACACAACTGAGGTCACCCAACTTGTTTACTGGAACTGTCAGCCAAATCCTACAGCTGAAAGCTGAGGCAGATGCTCAAGCAGCTGTTGTCCAAGTTACATGAGCAGCAAGGAGATTTCCTGCTTTGCTCAAGTTTTCCAAACCACTGGTTCATTTCTCTGGCAACATCCAGAGCACAATGGAGACAACAGTTATGCAGTTTTGTTATTAATTGATTAAGCATGGGATAGTAATAACTTGGTTTCTTTAATGGCCATATTTGCATGCTGAAATTCTGTCTTCTGAACTTCAAAGCCCCAGAACTGAATAACTGTCAGAGTAGCTGGAGACTAGAAATACAGATCCAGGTCCAGGGTAGAATTTGAGCCAACAGCCAATTTCCGAGCAAATTCATCTGAATGTTCAGTAGTTCAATAAAATTAAGATTCTCAGTGGTTTATTTTGACTTCCAGCTTCCATGTTCAGAAATGTCTGACAATAAATGATTCTTCTATCAATATTACTTTCACTTTTGTTCCCCCAAAAAAAATCTGTGACTGCAAAAACATGAAAGAGTCTGTCTTCAAAAAACTTCAAAAAATGTCAATTGCAACTTTTACGTTACCTGTAAACCTGGTGTAACCCTACTAAAGTAATACTTTGCTATGTTATCCCAAATCTGTCCTCCCCAGGAGCTGTCCTGATTATCTCTTATCAGCCACAGTGGATAAAATTGTGTTTGGTCTCCTGTTTCCTGCTTTCCTTGCTTGCATACTTTATTTCTGTTCTGTTCGTGCAGGTGTCACTCCTTGCCCTCGAAAAACCAACTCGTTTTGAAAAGACATTACCAAAATATAGCAGCATAATAGAGGGAGGGAGGCTTTACCCAATATGTGGTTTGAGGTCCTTAAATGAAAAAGTGCTTAACCCTTCAGGGAACCTCTGATTTGTATAACCCCTGATTTGTGTAAAGCACTCTGTAACAAGCAACATCTTTCACAGAATCACAGAATGCTTTGGGTTGGAAGGGACCTTAACCCTCATCTTGTTCCAATCCCCCCTGCCACGGGCAGGGACACCTTTCTCTAGACCAGATTGCTCAAAGCCCTGCACAACCTGGCCTTGGAGACTTCCAGGGGTGGGGCAGCCACAGCCTCTCTCAACCTGTGCCAGTGTAACTTTCTATATATTTACACATATTTTCCCATTCTACCTAATTGCTCTTGCAGGCCATTCCTTTTAAGTGCACTGACTCATTTTAAAATGAGCTGTTTTTATTCCTAGGCTTTCATTAAAAGATTGCTCTAGAGGCTGTTCTTCTAATGCTCAGGAACCATTTTATTTCTAGCATAGCTGTTGGATGGAGCTGCCATGCTGGTGTGGAGCTGGGGGACAGGATCATTCACATCTATCATCTCTCCAGGGGTCTGCCAGCCCACCCTGCTGCAAGCAGGATGAGGGAGGGCAAGGGGAATGGTTTTAAAGAGAAAGGGATATAAGGAGAATACTTTTTACAGGGTAGTAAAACACTGGAACAGGTTGCCCAGAAACACTCCTGGAAACATTCAAGACCAGGTTGGATGGGGCTTGGAGCAACCTGGTGTCATGAAAAGTGTCCCTGCCTGTGGCAGGGGGGTTGGACTAGCTGACATCCTGAAGGTCCTTTCCAACACAAACCATTCTGTGATTCTATAAGGGACTGCTGTAATACCCCCACCCAGCCATGCCTGGGGACACACTCACTGTGCCCCCCAGCAGTTCCTGTGCCAGGCTCTGGGCTGTAACACCCCATCCAGCCATGCCTGGGGACACACTCACTGTGCCACCCAGCAGTTCCTGTGCCAGGCTCTGGGCTGTAACACCCCATCCAGCCATGCCTGGGGACACACTCACTGTGCCACCCAGCAGTTCATGTCCCAGGCTCTGGGCTGTCTCTGGTGGCTCTGCTGCTGGAGTGCCTTGGCTCACTGTGCCACCCAGCAGTTCATGTCCCAGGCTCTGGGCTGTCTCTGGTGGCTCTGCTGCTGGAGTGCCTTGGCTCAACACTGTGGGCTGTGGTAGCCAGCTCCAGCAGCTCGTGGCTGCATGCACATCTTTGTGTTGTACATCCTGGCTGTGTCATGAGCTCTTCTTTTCTGCTTTCCAGAAATTTGTAGTTGCCTAACCCAGCATGTGGGGAGATGATAGAAAATATCTGGGCAGCCTCCATCTGTATTAGGAGCTTTTTAGTGCTGGATGTGTTGTCACTGATGGCTTTGGAATCTGAACAGCTACAAGATGATCTTCAGAACTGCTGAAGTCTTTTCACAAGACTTCACTGCAGCCTGAACTGGCTGCCTGTAAAAGCAGAGCATCCTGCAAAACTTCCACAATGTTTAGGCAAGTAATGCATAGTTGGAAAAAACATTCCAAATGGTTTGGGCTATCTACTTTTTCTGTATGTTCTGGGTGAACCTGAGAGCAGGATCTGCTCTGATTAGCCAAAATAAGTTCTGTTCTGCGCTCTTCTAAGTAGGCGGGCGCAGGAATAATTGTGTTCCTTTTGTTTCTCATTCATGGCGTTAAACGAGGCGCTTCCTCTGTCCCGGAGATGTTTCACAAAACTTTTCCTTTTTTCTCTGTGAACGCAGGAGGGCAGTGCAGTTCCAGTTTGGATTCAAACATCTCTGGAGCAGATGGTCTTAAGCAAAGCTCAGCCCAAGTTCACGTAAAGCATCCAGTTCCAGTTAAAGGAGTTTCTAATCTTTCCTTCACTACTATACTTGGCAACCGGCAACCCACCTGTAGCTCGACTTTTAAAAATGAATTCTCTTCCCCATTTACATGAGCAGCAGATCTGCACTGCCAAAGAAAGGATGTGGGGCAGGGAACGGGGGGGTGAAGGAAAAGAAGGGGGGAAGGAGGAGAAAAGGTGGGAAGAAAGGAAGAAAGGAGGGGAAGGGAAAGAAGGAAAGGAGAAGGAGGGGAGGAAAAAGGGGACAAAAAAGGGGGATTTTGAGATGGGCTTCAAGATTAAGATAAAATAAGTGAAGTCGCTGTTGCATTTATCTGTTCCACATGTAAACAAGCTGCTGGACTCAAAGGCATCAAAAATGTCAAGTTAGTTACACCTCTAAGAATAGCTCAGAAATTGTACTTGCAGTATAAACAGTAGCTGCACGGTTTGAAAACCTGTGAAATAGGTAAAGGAAATCTAAAAAAAAACATTACCTGCTAAGTCTTGTAGATTTGTCTGGATTCCTTCTGATGGGTCACAGCCTCTTCATTCAAATTTCCTCTGTGAAATGGATTTTCACTGCCATATTCTGTTTCTTTCACTGTATTCATTTCACAGTGGTTCTTCCAACCAGATTCCCTAGTGCAAAGGCATTTTGCTGAGTAAATTACTAATACTACTAAAACAAATTAATCACTGAAGTAAATTAGCAGTTTGGTGCAGTAAAGAGTAAAGTTTTGTGCAATAACTTGGTTTTTTACACACTTTTTTCCCCCTCAACACACTGAAACAAAGTCAGCTCTTTCAAACAGAAGTGTGCTGTTAGCAGGATGCTGAGTTTAACCAGGCTCTTACCTTGTGCAGACCCTCAGGTGTGGATCCCATCACAAACCACAGGGCTAAGAACCATTGAGAACGTGCAGCCACATGGGATAAGTGATGTTTTACCAGCAGAACCACATTCCATGCACAGCACACAAGATTGCACAGAATCTGCTGCAGCCACATTGGCAGAGAAGATTTGGTGCTAGAATAATTGTTAATTGGGAAATATCAATTTTGTGTTTTTGTCATCCATTTGGGGCATTTCCTAGTCTTTTCTCTTTGATCCTTTTGGTAGGTGATTCTGTTTCTTGGAGTTATACAGAAATTGTAGAAATCATTGACTATATCTGCAACCATTAGTTTATGCTGTTATTTTATGAACATTTCTAGTTAACATTTTAGAGAGATAAAAAAATAGTACAAGACTTACTAGTAAAATATCACCTTTACAAACACCTCATAAGTAATTATAATAGTAATAGTAATAATAATAGTAATTGTTTTTGACAAGGGAAAAGGTACCCTGCTTCTGGAACCTGTTTATGGTTTCACATTCCTACTGCAATAACACATTCCCATAAGAATGAAAACCTAATTCTTCTGAAAACTAAATCTGCAAAGAATGGCTCAGCCAGGTTGGTGCCAGTGCTGTTTCAACATCCTGGTGAAGAGGAGAAGTGGGATGGTGCTGCTTAGGGCAGGCAGGGAGGGAGGCAGGGAGGGGACTGCTCTTATGAGCTCGTTAATCTTTGATGTGGGCTGGTGTAAACCCG
>VZTT01036426.1:1562-17852 GCA_013400855.1 Buphagus erythrorhynchus | reverse complement strand
TCCATAATACAGCACTATGCAGAAGGCATACAACTTTTCAAACAGTTGTCAGAGACAGAAATAAATACAGTGTCTTAGTGGAAAAAAAATGGCCAGAAGGATTAGAAGTGAGCACTGGGGTGGTGCAGGCAGAAGTCAGAGAGCTCTCTCTGACAATGTGTATTCATACATGACACGTGTCAGAAAGAAAAGAAATTATTAACCTACCATTATTATTTTTCTCTTACTAATCAGGGTGAGGTTTTTACTGCTCATAAAATGTGACAAATTGATAGTGCTCACTAGAAAGGAAAGGCCGCAAACACAGAGCTCTGCCAAGCATATCTCCATCCACAGTTGCACACTTTATTAAACATGGGTCACACCACCCATTTGAAATCTGTGATCTGACTCATCTGAAGGCCCAAAAACCCACTTCTAATCCTCCTCATTGCTAACTGGTAACTTCCTACTGTTTCATCTCTTCCTACAGTTCTGACAAAGTACAGTGATCTTTGTATCATATTTCTCTTCAGTTTTCTATGTCTGGCATAAACTGCACATGCCACCATGCCCTGTAGCATTCCTTCTTATCCCAATACTGATCTCCTAAAAATGAGCAGAATGCCCTAAAACTTGAGCTATGCAATTACTGTCATATCTCCTAATGCAATAAAGCTAAATTTTTGTCATACACTGACTCCACTGCAGTCTCACCCATCTGCCTGTCTGTCTAGTTCACCAGCATCAAATATTTGGGGGACAAAGAAGTATCAGGGTGTATAGGTCTGGATGCAGATGGGCATATTAGGAAAGATCATGTGAGAAATCAAAGGTGGTTTGTCTGCTGTTACAAATACTGATTGGAAGATGTTTGTTCTGTAAATTTGTGCATTAATACTTTGAATTAAGTAACAGCCAATTTTTTTTACATATTTATACTGCTAAAATGCATTTGCTGTTGTTTTCTTTTTCTATTTTTTTTTTTAAGACATTCAAATATTATCAGTGAAAGCTTCAGGTAACAGCAATAAGAAACATTTACCAATTATTGTTTATGCCTTCATGATGACATTAGATCATGTTGTCTCCACGCTAACTAATAAGAATCGATTCTGAAATGAGAAACTTGGAAGACCTTTTCTATCCTTTGTTCAACAGTCTGTCATTTGATATACCACAATTCACACAGAAACCACTACAAGATTATTGCACAGACCAAATTTCTTTATAGACAGCCTCATTTAAGACCTGGGCCTGAAAATGAAAAAAATATTTTCAATGATGGATGACCTCAACAGTGAAATTTTGTCTGACCTGCTGCTAAAAACAAGGAGCACATTACTTACTTGAGATAAGTTAGTTAGGCTCAAATACCAGAAACTGCAAAGTTTTCAAACAAAACTCAACTTGCACCTGAATAGAACTTTTGCTCTGAGATCTAGATAAAGGAGTTTTGTTTTCCTTATGCATGAAGCAGTGTTTATAAGAGCTCTGGCTGAAACGACAAGTGCCCTACTAACATCCAAGTAAAACAGCTGACAATCCACCAAGGTTGGCAACAATTCCTCAGTTTCAGTGACCTACCTAGCTTTCACTCTCCCTCCCTAGCCTAATCTGTTTCTCTGATCTTTCTCCTCCTTGCCTCCCACATAACTCTCTGTTTACAAATTATTTCCACTGTTTCAAGGAAATGATATAGCAAAAATGAAACAGCATAGCACAAAACCCCACCTCTTTCTTATATTGTACTAAAATGTTATGAAAGACACAAGTAACTTTATTCTTTCTATCCCTAAAAGTAAGCAAGAAACTAATCTCTGACCCCAAACCTGGCAACTCGTGATCCCTAGACATGATTTACAAAAACCAAAAATGAAGTTGCAGTAGTAACAGCTCAAATGACATCAAAACAAAAAGTTGCATTGCTTTCTGGCTGGCTTGTAATCAAAACACAGTAAGATGTAAAGTAAGGCCAGTTTTTACACCAGCCCTTCTCTTTGTCATGGTACTGCTACAGCCATTATCAGCCTCTGGCTTTGAGCTTCTTTCTTCAGTACCCTACTGTGCACAGAAATGTATAAATGTGCAACTTAGCTTTATGGACAAGGCCAGGGCAGTGAAGAATTAATTTGTCCTCTCAATAAGGGTGAAAGACAACTTCATAGAATTAAGTCCTTCATTCACTCTGCAGCTAAGCTTTATTCACATAATCTTTTAATGTAACATAAACAAGTTTTATGGGTCATTACTCAGACAGGTGTGCTGCACACTGTACCTTTTAGATTTCAGGCCAGGAAAATGAAAAGAGGAATGGCAAAATTACTTGGCTGCAATCATTCAGGGAATGCGGTGAAATGTTTAATGACAAATATTAAACTTCACTTTCTATCTTCCAACAACTCCTTTGAAGTTTGATATTACATTTCTTCACTCCTCCCCTCTTTCCTACCTTTTATACTTTACTGAAAATGGCATCTTTGTGATACCAAATTAATTCAAAATCAATTAATCGCTCTCCTAACTCCATAAACTAAGTGCTGCAAAAGTGAAACATTCACTTCCCAAATAAATCAGAACTCTAATATTGTTAATTTGTACCCTTTCTAATACAACACAATCTGCTGTTTGTACCTGGTGGGTAGGACTTAGGGATGCTCTTCTCAGCACAGTGATGGCTAGACCACTTCCTTGCTAATGTGCAATTCCATTTGGAAACAATATTTGTTTGGCTAATTCTAACTTCTGACAGTGGAAATGAAAGTGCATCTGCAATTGCATATAAATGGTCTATGGCATTATTTTCCTTTAGCTTCGACATACTGCCAATAGGCTTCTCCTGATGCAGTACCCACAATTTCCAGAGAGTTTTTATTCAAAATAAAAGCAGTTTCACTTAATTACCTTCACTGATGGCTTTGATTAGTGCATTTCATACGATGTAATCAATTCCTATATCTTAACCAGGGCCTCTAATTTCTTTCATCATGCAAACTAATTTGAACAATCATATTTACATCTTCAGCATCCTATACAACCTGTCCTGTTTCTGCAGTGAAAGTGGACAAACCTCTGACAACCTACATAGAGAGTTGCCTATTCAAAAAGTTACTATATGAAGGTAAAATCAAGTAGATACAATTCATCCCACTAGGTAACTGAAGAAGTATCACACTACAGGAGGTATTCAACGATTGCAGTAAATGTTTCTTCTTGGACAACAGAGAGTCTTTTAAAATTTTCAGATAAAAGGACTAACTTCTTTATTGGATTAGTACCTACAGAAATCTGAACTGGATATGCCATTTCTTCTTTTGTTGCTTTCCAATCCACCCCCCAGTCTTCGTGAAAATAGGGATTAAAAAAATGCAGCTTTAGGAATTAAGTGCATTTGCACTTAAATCTGAATCACCAGCCTCTCCTGTTCTAAACTATTTCTGCACATTATTACACAGCTTTTGCACTCTGCAAAAGACAGATGCAAATGAGAAATGAGGGAAATGAAGCATGAACAGACTAGAAAGACAAATATGTAGCCTGTTAGGGATCTAAGACATTTAGTGCTCTGCTTATTCTGAAGAATTGTAAAAAGTTACAAAAAAGCAACCTAGAAATGCAAAAATATTTTGTGGAACATTAGCTTCAAACTGTATCACAATAGACGGGTAGATTAACATTCACATACCTACTTTCTTTTTGATAAATATTTCTCAATGACTTTTGAAGATTAAGAGATATAGTTACATACATTACAGGGTTTTTTTTTCTAGCTCACAGAATCTTGGAGCAGATGAGATGCCATGTTTTGACTAACTTGAAGAACCTTTTAATCACAGAACTGTAAAGAACAGAGACAACTTTGACTCAAAATTATTTCTGCAGAGTCCTACCACTGATTTAAAGCCTGTAAAGGGTGAGAGAATCCCATCCACTTCTGAAAACACTTCCCAATCTGAAATTTGAATGTGTTGGTTCCCCACCAAAAAGAAAAGTCAAACTATTCTGAAAAGAAAAGCTTTCACATTTCACATTTCACTGGGTACTTCACTACCCAGGATGAAAGGTTCTAGTATTCCAGCCTAAAATCATACTATTCTGAGTGCAAGTATTTCATATTACAGCTTGAACAGAGGGGGAAATACAAGAGCATTTCAGACACATTGGCCAATTAAGTATATGGAGTTAATCATAATTACATCAAAAGATGCCAAGTACGACTAGAGGTAATCACAAGGCAAACACATCTTTGTTCAACTGACAACAGAAGCAAAATTTCTTGTAAAATTCAGAACAATTTTTATTTATGCTATCCAGTAGCAGAAAGATTCTAGATAATTTGAATGCCCCTATTTTACTATATCAAAACCAGTGTAATTCCATGTCAGTGTATATAAGGAGAATTCAATAACTGTGGAAGTTGAAATAATAAATGTTTATGTAAAATAAATTGTGCATTATAACAGTATGTGTATTTAAATGACAAAGGTACCTATTCATACAGACTAACATCTTATATTTGGTAAAAGCAAATATAGAGAGAACTATTTCTTTTAATAAAGCTAAATGGAAGGTTTTAAACCAGTGTGGATTTGAAAGACAAAGCTGTTTTTTCATTTCCCTCATTAATGAGAAACAGATCATAGATTTACTAGTTATTAGTAGGAGCTATTGTACCATTCGGGTGTGCAATGCTCTATGTACAATGCTACTTACTATGTACTGAAGCTGCACAATGCAGTCCTGTGGAAAAAAAAAAGCAATCTAAATTAGTAAATTTGGATACTAGAAGCAGTAAAGTCATGTGGTGCTGCATACCACATTAGCTGATTTTCCCTGTTTCTCAACCAGGCAAAATTATCTGCACGGAGCTCTGGGCTGCTATGGTTAAACTGCTCCCAATATCTGTGCACATTTGTTCAAAGCTAACTTACCCTATCTCTGTAAAACACTACAGCATTCTGTGCAGGTATTTAAAATTATTTTACTGAGGAAAGAAGTCAGAGCCCAAAAAGGTAGAGTTAACTGATGTACTGTTTATTAGACTTGGTTTTAACAGCAGTCAATAATAGCTCAGAGCTAGTGTTTTGTAATGTAACAGGCTGGGTTTGGAGGAGGATGTGAAGGAAGACAGTCTGCTTTGTGCTCTGTTGACGTGAGCATGCAGCACCTGGTTATGCTGCAGCTCTGAATCACACGAGCCATTAACAGAAAATAAAGTCACAGAAGCAAAAGACAGGAAAGCCATAATACATCTTGGACTCAGTCCCACCTAGGATAGGCTCCTTCACAAAAGTTCAGGATGAAAGTGGTATAGTGCAGATACCAGCAAAAATGACAAGAAGAAATTATTTGCAGAGAAGGAGAATAAAAGATAATCTCTGCATCACATCTGCAATATGAAGCTTTAATTAACATTTCACAAGCCCTGGCACACTTGAAATGTCAGTTTCTGTTCAGTATGGAAAATCTGTGGGGGGTTTAGAACCACAGCTATGGATGAGATACAAAGGCAGGACTATGATGAGGACACAGCTGAAATAAAATCAAGCTGCCTTTCCTTGTGGCCACGTGAATCATGACAAAAATAGAAGCAGCTGTTACTGTTGGTTTGGTCACATTGGGGACAGCTATTGCCACTGGCATGAGTAGCTGGCTAGCTGCTAGCATTGCTGTAGTGGTTTGGCTGGCACAGATCACCACTTTCCTGTCTGCAACAGCTTTATGAAAATATCACTGTTCAAATATTTCCATTTAGTTCAATTTCTTAACTGATTGCTTTCTTTAGAAATAAATACTCTAAGTGTTTTTGGGACTAAGCCCCCTCAAGACACTGTTATATATAAACTAGGTCACAGGCAACAGAACTGAAAAGTATGTATTTCAACATGATTTAAATTTGCTAAGCAAGGATATTTTCAGTTCTTTCTTGGGGAGACTATTCCATAGTTTACCAAATCTTGCTTTTATGAAATTGCTTCTTCTTTCAGTCTAAATTTATTTTATCATGGCTTCAGCCCAATACACCTAGTTATATGCCCTCAACGCATCACTCTAAAGCATTTATACTCTTTAAATACGTAATGTCAATCACAGTTCTCTTGCTTCAATATCATTTAGCAAACAATGCACATTCATAATTTCTTATCAGCTCAGCTCGTATTTTAATTTTTATCTCTTTTTTTTTGCTAGTTAGGCATTTGAAGTGGCATGTAACAATATCACAGGAGATGCAATTCTGTTCAAAGTTATTTTGAAATTCTTTCTTTGAGCTTGACAAACTCTGCAGACATGCGTCTTACCGGGTCATTTGCTATTTACATAGCAGTATGGTATCTTGGCACAAATGGGAGAAGAGTCTTGTGTTCCTGCCACCATCTACAGCATCATCAGCTCACTTGATGAAGCATCTCCATTTCCTGCATACCCAGCACTAGCTGGAGGCTCTAATTAAACTATTGCTGTACTAAATTCAGAAGGAGGAGATGTAACTATTACTATGGCTACCTGTTTCATTGTTTTTGTTGATGTCACTCATACGGCTCATACTGCAGCATCTCTGGAACATCCCTAGCCACCTTTAGCTTGTGGCTTAGCAAACGTACTTCATGCATCAAGATTCAAGGAGTTCTGTATGGTCTCTCTAACAGACACTTCAGAGAGTTAAAAGCCCCATTCCTCTGATAGTGTTATAGAGGCACTGTTTCAATTTCTTCATATAAAATTGTTTCAGAGTTTCCATTACATAAGATGTCCCAAATGATATTTATCTAGTTTTCCCAGAACTGCCAAGACCATTGCCCTTAGAGGTACTGCTGAACAACACTTCAAATCAGGACAACATAACTTCTGACCTCAACAGTTACTCTATGCTTATCCTCTGTCCCAGGAGAAGAAAGCTTTTTGTTTCAAAAGGTGTAACAGGAGGCCACATGGATACAGATTTCATTTCATAACATCAGAAGCAGCTACCTCTTTGCACCAGTGTGTGTACACACTACAAATTAAAATATAAGCCTAGGAAAGCAGAGGGATTATTAGAAAGTGGAAATGGATTTTAAAGCATTTTAGGTTGTAGATGTTTGATATGATGAAGCCCTGCAATTGTTACTGACTGCAAGTCAATGAAGAGAGGCTCTGCAGAGAAACCTTGACAAATTAAGAGGACGGGACAATCACCTACCATAGGAAGTTTAACAAGTGAAAATGATGGATTTTGCATTTGCCCTGGGACAGGGCAACCCTGGATGTACAGACAGACTGGATCATGAGAGGCTGGAGAGCAGTGCTTCAGAATGGGATCTGAGGGTCCTGGTTGATGGCAAGTTGAATTTCAGCCAGCAGTGCCCTGGCAGCCAGGAGGGCCAGCCCTGTCCTGGGATACATCAGGCACAGCATCACAGCCAGGCAGGGGAGGGGATTGTCCTGCTCTGCTCTGCACTGGAGTGGCCTCACAAGATTAAAAAGACATCAAACTATTACAGAACATCTGAAGAAGGGCTACAAAGGTGGTGAAGGGTCTGGAGGGGAAGCTGTATGAGAAGCAGCTGTGGTACTTTGGTTTATTCAGCCTGGAGGAGACAGGGGAGACCTCATTGCAGTTACGACTTCCTCGTGATGGGAAGAGGAGAAGCAGACACTGATCTCTTCTCTTTAGTGACCAGTGACAGAACTTGAGGAAATAATGACTGAAGCTGAGTCAGGAGAAGTTTAGGTTAGATACAAGGAAAAGTTTTTCACCCAGAGGGTGGTTGGGCACTGGAACAGGCTCCTCAGGGGTGATCACAGCACCAAGCCTGACAGTGTCCTGAGGTCTCCCCTGACAGAGCTCAAGAAGTGCTTGGGCAACACTCTCAGGCATACGGTGTGACTCTTGGGGAAGTTCTGTGCAGGGACAAGAGTTAGACTTTATGATCCTCATGGGACCTTTCCAACTTAGGATATTCCATGACTCTATGAATGTTAAATAAATACTTCAGAGAATAAGTATTTACCTTTGTTTATGACTTTTAAACTAACTACTTTGCCTTTCTCTGATACTTATATTTATTCATTCTTTTTGTGAGGAGATTAGAATTTGTATTTATATACTATGTATCTAACATAATTTTGTAATTTTTTGTAATTTTGTATATCTGCATGAATGCATGTGAATAAGGAAGGAGGCAGGACACTGAGGTGCTGGAGTGGGTCCAGGGAAGGGCAGGAAAGCTGAAGAGTCTGGAGTACAAGTCTTATGAGGAATGGCTGAAGGAGATCAAGTTGTTTAGCCTGAAGAAAAGGAGGGTCAGGGAGAGACCTCAGAGGAGAGGTCAGGGGAGACCTTATCACTCTGTACAATTACCTGAAAGAAGGTTTTGTCCAGGTGGGAAGTGGCCTCTTCTCCCAGGAAGCCAGTTACAGGACAAGAGGACATAGTCTCAAGCTGTGCCAGGACAGGATCAGGTTGGACATTAGAATGAATTTCTTCACAGAAAGGATTATTATATACTGCTATATAATCATATATATATATATACACTATATATACTAATGAATGGTCTGCCCAGGGAGATGAAGTCACCACCCCTGGAGATATTTAAGGAAAAACTGGATGTGGTACTTAGTGCCATGTTCTAACTGACAAGATGGTGTTTGGTCTCAGGTTGGACTTGATGACCTCAGAGGTCTTTTGCCACCTAATTGATTGTGTGGTTCTGTGAAAAACTTTGTGTTTTGAATGTATATAAGGATAAGCTCTTCTGGTGTCAGTGAATGAAGAATTTAGAAATTTATGTGTGCAAGGGTAAATGTGAACAGGAATGTGCAACGTGTGCATGTAAGCTGCAAAGTTGAATGAAAGACAGTCATATGAGTTCAAGTATAAATATAAATAGTCAGCTCCCTGTTTGAATGAAAATCTTAGGTAGGCAGAAGCTTAGAAAGGTAGTGCAATTCTGTTTTCTTTTGTGAAAATTCTTTTGTAAGACTGTCTCTTAGGTTTTGAAGGTTTTTAGAGTACTTTTTATATTCTTGCTCTTCCACATGCAGCAAAATATGTTCTGAAAATGATAGTTATCTGTGAACTCAGCAACTCTGCCAAGTAGAGAAACAGCTTTTAGCCCCACAACCCGTTTGGAGCGATAAAGAATTGCTGTGGTCTTGCACTGAAATGGACTGACTTCATTATCACACTCAATGATGGTTTTAACTTCATATTTCCTCAGCTCTGCCTGAAGGAAAAATGATAGCTCTGATAACCAAAGAATATTATTAAAGCTAGTTTCCCAGGGAGCTTAATGATAACTGCATTATTTCTCCTTAAGAAAATGAAATTGTGAAGCTAGTTATGTTCAGTGTGCTTAACATTGGGAGACTTTGTACTACTGGATTTTAAAGGGCAAGCTAGCGTGATTTTTTTATACCTATGTGTGTTGGATTATTCTATGGAAGCACTTTTGGGGCACACTTTGAAGGTAAAAATGAAGTCTTCCTAGTAAGTGATCTTTTAATCAGTTTGTGGTCTTTTCTTTGGTGCTTGTAAACAATGAAAATGAAGTCTGGATGTAGTTATTCATCCACTGTGTATTCCACTGGATTTCATGACAGAGAGAACTTTCTTTTTTCCAGCCCCTCCTTATCTTTGGCATACATTGTACACTTGATCTTGCTGCTATGTATAAGATTAGTGGACTTTTTTAAAAACTACGTGCACATGATGAGTGTTCCCAGGCTCAGAACCTTCTTAAAATGGTTTCTTCAAACACAAGGTGATTAATTATACACAGGAATTTGTTATTCTATTATACAATAAATTCTTGTATTTGAAGGGATAAAGGGATGGATTCTTGGTTATATTTCGTTAAAACAGTAATTATAATCTGGTATACTACGATTAGTGATATAACATAGGCTACATTAACATCCTTCCAGTGATAAGAAATGTCCCCTGACTTGAAGAGTTCACATTCTAAGCAGCAGATACTTCCATCTGAAAAGGGAAGCCAAAAGGAACTCCTTAATCTGAAATTTCAGTACGCTTTATAAATTTTCTTTCACCAAATTTAATGTCATCCTTAGGGGGATAGTAATTACCAAGCAGATCAGATGAGTGATCTATCTAGACCAGTATTACACATTCCCCAGAGCAAATGCCAGCAGCTGTCTCCAGGACTATGTCCACCATTTAATGAGGTACCATGCACCACAGTTACTCTTTCTCTACAGTTTCACAGTGTGTTTCTGTTAGTGCCTTAAAAGAAGTTGAAATCTCCTTTTGGAGTCCTACAAAATACTACTGAGGACTTTCTCATTAGTATACATTTGTTTAATCCTCTTTTGAGCACTGATAAATTCTTTGGTTTAGGCTCTTTTTTGTAATTAGTTTTATAGGTTAATTATCTTTTGAATAAAGCACATTTTCTTCTACCATCTTCAAAAATATCACCTTTCAAATCCTCTGAAATCTTCCTGTTCTTGCCATTTTGGAAAGGACAAATAAGAACGTTCAGTATTTCCTCCCCAAATCATTTAGGAATTTTCCCTGTGTCTGCTTGCCTATTTTTTTTTGTGAAAACGACAGCCTCCTAAGTATTTCCTGCTGTAATTTACTCTTGTGTCTCTTGTCAACATTACCAGCTGTTTTTTGAACTTCCTGTAGTTATACTATTTCATGATTCTATGAGCAGAAATAAATGCTACATCCTTGGTAAGGATGTACTACTGTTTTATGTAATACCGTGATCAGTGGAATTTTCTACCCCATTATTCCTGTATCACAGTGTAATTCTTGCTTTTTGACTTCTGCTGTGCAATGAGCAGATGTTTTTACTGAGCTTCTGGCAATGTCCCCTAGGTTTTTGTTTTTTCTCCCTGAATGGTTACAGTTAATTTAGAACCTAGTAATGTGTATGAACAATTCAAATTATTCCTTGCAATGGGCATTACTTTGTAGTTGTCAACAAAGGATTGCATATAATGTTCTGCTGCCAATACAACCCTCTTTATCAGGAGCCTCAAATTCCTCACTGTCTTCTTAAAAACAGACTTCCATAAACAATTTCTTATTATCTGTAGATCTTGCAACTTCATTGCCAATTCTCTCTTCCACATCACTGATTAAATACAGTGTTCCTCAAACAGAAGTTTGAGGCACTCTTCCATTAACCTTTTGCCATTTTTCTATTAACCTGAAAATCAAGCATCTACTTCTCTTTTTGGTCTCCTGTCCTTTGCTGGTTTCAAATCATGACAGACATTTAACTTTTCCTATCTGACAGCTTTGCTTCCTTATCAGCTCTTACAAGGAATTTCTGAAAGTCTAAGTAAGTCCCATTTATTTGTTTCACTATCCCCATTGTATGGGTGGCACAGAATTAATGCTGGCAAATTGGAGAAGTACAGTCAATCCCAGATTCTCACTTTCATATTATATTAACTTAGGTGCTGGTTCATACAGTAAATTCATTTAATTACCAATCCAACCAACTTTCCCAAAGTCACAATCACTGAACTACATAAATATGTATTGAAATAATGTGTCCTCTGCTTCTGTTCTACAGCAGTTATTTTCATGCATCTTTTTCATTTTGAGTTATTAAAGATTTGCTCCTCCATTCTATCTGAAGCCCCTTTTTGTTAATCTAACAGCCCCTCCCTTTATAATATTCTGATTTGTCTTCCTGAAAAGAGCAAGTTTGAGGCATGTTCCCTCTATCATAGAGCATCTTCCAAGAAATTATTCAGCAACTCCCTAATGCTTTTTAGGAAGTGTAATTTCTCCCTTCACTCCTTCACTGTCAAACCAACACAGGGATACTTTATTGAACATTCTAATTCTCATATTCCACCAGTAAAAATCATTAGCCTGTCACTGCAAACAGGTAACTAAGGACTTCCAAAACAATCAGTGTGCTGAAGTCAGTGACTTGAGAGGTACTAGAGAGAGAAGTCTAGGATCATGAACCATCCTGTAACTTTTCTATGACATTATCAACTTCAATATTTAAGTGGTAGAAAAGAGGGAAAGAATATTCAAACTGAAAGTGCCTGGAAAACAACAGGGAGGTGAATAACAGAGGAACTGGATTTTTCAAAACCAAACTCTGCCAAAGCAGCCAGTTTTCTCCATGGATTGTTAATGAGGGTAGAACCAGAACTTTATACCTTGAAAATCCTTCAGCAGAGTTTCACATGCCACAGGGAAACATACTTCTACACAGTGGCACAAAACTAACTGAAAAAACCCATATTCTGAGAATAATTAGCAGTAGTTCTGAATGAAAATGGAAGGTTATATTAAGTCTGATTGTCCTGCTTTTGGTATTAATATTTAATTTGTTTAGGACCTGGAGGATAGAATAAAAATCAGGCTGATAAAGTCTTCATCTTAATAAAATTCGGAATTTGCCACAAAACTGAATTTATTTCAAATTGATTTTAAAATTTAAAATACAGGAGGTGCAATGCAATAAAACTAAACACAGCTCCTATAGTAAGTTAGAATAAACCTGCCTGACTATATAATGAGGAGTTATCAGCCTGACAGCAGTCGTGAAGAGGAGGACCTAGTAAGATACACAGCAGTGAAAAATAAATCATGCTGATATTAAAATAAATAACAATAAACCAACGTGTATAAATACAGCTACACAAACCAGAGGTTTACTATTGTCTCCTGTACAATGTATTCAGTGTTGATAAATCCTTCCCTTAAACACTGCATTTGGGTGCTATAAAGTCTGTGAAGTTACAGGGCAAACAGCTGTAGACTATCCAGGACACAGCAACAAGAACAATGAGAGCTCTAGAAAACAGAGACCAGAAGAAAAGGTGAATTAACCTGTTCTTTAGCCTAGAAGCCTGGGCCTGAACATGGCAGCAGTACTAAAATATGGTAAAGTGTACTGCAAAGAAGGTGACTTGAAAGATAGACATGACATGAACCATGAGCTTAATTTGAAGAAATTGAGGTTTCAGATAAAACATGTGTCTAGATTGAGCAGGTGGTTTTGTGAGCTTCTTTTCACCCTCATTATCTACAATACTTGCTTAAAAGAAAAAAAAAAAAAGAAAACAGCTGCAAGAAAAATGCTGAAGGTATCAGGAATGGCCTTGGGCAACTGGGAATAGGCCACGACACTGAGGAATCAAGTTAGTACTATGCTAGTTAAAATACCTCTTGGCTCCCTATTTTAAGCCATGAGCAGCAACTGNNNATTTTAAGCCATGAGCAGCAACTGAAATGACTGCATCCATCGGAGAGGGCACCATCTAGTCACAGTAAGTGAATTGAGTCATATACTCTGGATTCATCCTGTGGCATGGCACTGATTCACTGTGCAGCCTTAGGCAAAACACTTGAGCTTTCTGCACTTGCTTTCCTTCTCTGAGGGAAGAGTACATAACCTACCTCAAAAGCACATCACAAGTGAATCACGGTAGAAGCCCTGGTTAAAATGGTTCATTATCAAGGAAACTGAGAAAAAGCTTGCTTCCTAGAACACAGCTTTAGATAACTGAAGGGCACAGGATCATTGTTCTCTGCTACTGTTGCCAATGCCTGCCTAACACAGGTTGCTTTGATCCTTTCAGGCAGGCTGTCAGAACAGCTGAAATAGTTCCCAACAAATGCACAGAAAGATCTCAGCAGATGGTCACTGCATATCCTTTCAGCCTATTTCCCTGCTTTTTGCCTGCCTTTTTGAGCAGAACAATCACTGCTCCTAGTGCACTCCTACTGAAGGCATTTTACAACGTACCACAGTGAAACAAAACATTTCTGCCTAAGGTTGTTCTACAAGACATTTCCCTTTGAAGTTCCTGGGCAGTCCCAGGTCCTATGTCTCCTACTTGACATCATACTACCCTGCTTTCCTCATTTTCATTCAGTCTCTAGGTATTTTATGACCATTAACTTCATGGACCATTATCCTAGGACAGCTATATCTTCACGCTTTACAAAAAGAAAGTTAGAGTTCAAGTGTCAAATTCAACATCACAAAGCAGGGCAACAGCTGAACTGAAAACAGGTTCAGGTTGATCTGATTTCCAGTTATGTGCTATGTTAACCTACATATATTTATATATGAGTATGCATGGATATATATGGATCCATATTATATGTATTTTATATTTCCATATAAGCATGTGTGAAACAGTTTGCCTAGCTGTGAAGACAAATAGAAGCATACGATTCCAGTTTTCCTTTATTGTGTAAAAGTATATTCCAAACAGGTTTAATTTCAAAATATACATGAGACTACTAAGTGTTTTAAACTATATCTTTCAGGGGATAATGAACACTTCTTAAGGAGTCATTAGGGGAAAAAGAGTAGAAACTGTACATGTTGGCTACAAATCTTTTGATTACTGTGTGCCTTATTTAGAAAGCCAAGTCTGACCTGCTATTTTCTGGAGAGCTTGCATTCCTAATTTTGGTTGCTTCTTTCTTTGTTGACTAGAGAACTGATAAACTTTGATTTTCATACATGACTTATCTAGTTTCCATGTGCTTCAAAGCTGTCCAGCCTGAAGGCATCTATTCTGGCCTCAGTCCAAGGCAGACTTCAATACTTAGTGGCAACTGGGGACATGCACGATAGGGGAACACTGGTCCTCTGCTCTTAGATTTCTGTATTTAAAGGGAAAGGATATGCTGTCAAGTACAAAAAACGGAAGTTGTGACAGGGCACAACACAGAAATCACTATACAGAAAAGAACAAGAAAATTGTTTGCCTTTTTGAAAGACTCCAATTGATAACTGACACTCCTGTCACCTTCTAAAGTCACCTGATCCAATTTTCTACTAAGCAGTTCAGAAAAATCTATAGGTAGCACAGCCTTTGCCAAAGCAGATCAAAGCATCAGTCAAGTCCTCCTAGTTACAATATCCTGCCCCTTCACGTGCCTGGAGAGAACAGGAGTTTCTCTCATTTCCTATTCAGTCCTGGACTAGAGCAGATCAGATAACCTCATTCAGTATGAGTACCCTGTATTCATATCTAGCAGCAACCACATAAACCTCTATCATCACTCTATTCATAGTCACTGTCTTATACACAGGAAGGGAGCAGTGAATTTGTTCTATGTGAGAAAGCTTTGTACCACACTATTGCAATATACGAGCAGCTTACAGCAGTATTTTAAAGACAATGACTCTATAGCTGGAACAATGGCTTGCTCTCACTTCATCAGCCTAACCTATTCACCTGGAAAACATATTTTCCTTTGGCAGAGAGGAAGATCATAAGCTTTTTCCTAGGTTCTTCTCTCATAGAAACAGTGATCTTGGGTAAGAGGTAGGCTAGAGAGAAGCAGGGAGGGAAGAGAAATTTCAAGACGACAAAGTGGCCACTAGCTATTAGAAGAGGTGAGACACTGGAAGTACTTTTTCCTCTTGCAGCTCTGCAACATTCACAAGAATGAGGGAGAAAAGAGGTTGGGAAGCTGGGATGAGCAAAGGCCCTATGTAGTAGAGTCATGATTCACTGCAGATCCAGAAGCACACTGTAACTTGCCTTTACAGAAGTTTGGTATAAATGGTGTTGATTTCATAGCTGGTTGTTTCTTACAGAAGAGCAGAGCACAAAATAGCAATGCTTCAGGAATACATTACGGCTAAAATATGTGAATGCATATGCAAATTAAGCACAGCTTTCCACTCCTGCAACATTACTGAGTATCCCCCTGTGGCAGAGAGTTTGGGAGTGCCTGTTGTGCAGGCATCAACCTACACATCAAAGCTCTGCTATTTCTACAAGGAACAGGGGGGTAAGTGGCTCTTCCTTCCTAGCCAGTGATTAATCATTCTGCACTGCAGCAGAAGCCATACTCCATAGAGTTCTGGCAATGTTACAAAAAACAGGATGGCCATTTGATGGAAAATCATTATCTTACCTCTCCTGTGTATGACCACACTCATAGCTGCACAGGAGAAGTACATGAACAACCTGTACAAGTTGCAGAGTTGACAGCACACTTTCTTCAACTCAGCTTTCAAAAGCATCACCCGGGAACTGCAAATATTCTTTAAAAAAACCCGATCCTTGTGAGACTTTAGAGAATCTTTCTTTTAAAAAAGCCTGGCAACTGTGAATTTCAACAGCGCCGAAAGCCAAAGATTTCCCATTGCAAATATCTTTCTATCAGAAGGTCATAATCCCATTCTGTAGAAATAATATCCTTCATTAGGAGTACTNTTAAAGAGAGTATTTCAGTGATCAAGCTCTTGATTTTATCCCTGAGCACAAGATTTCAGCTAGTGATTTCAGATTTAAAGACTTTAACTTTTCTCCTCATGTTAGGAAGCTTCTCAGGTTATAGCTCTATCCCTT
>VZTT01036424.1:11943-31986 GCA_013400855.1 Buphagus erythrorhynchus | reverse complement strand
GAGAGAGATCAATGGACTGAAAATCAATGGAAGAGGTGCAAATAAAAGGTAAAAATGAGACCTTCTCAGAGCCTTCAGGAAGCAAAGGGAATTGAAGGAAGGAAAGAGGGCCTGCCCCTGGGTGAACAGCCATGTCCCACTCTTCATCTGCCTCCTTACTGCTGGCAAGTTTTGAATGGAGAAAATCACTGCTGGAAAAAATCAGGTTTCAAAACTTTTCAGCCTGGAAATGAGGGAGAAATTAATTTTTGTCCTTCTCACTTGTGAGCATGACTTGTAAATCACTCAGAGGGCTATTTCAGGGCAGGACTGGAGTTTGGTGATAGGATGGCTGGATTGCTGGGACTGAGCTTAATTCAGTGGAAATGCAGTTGAATGCTGAGAAGGGACCCAGATTCCTCAGCAGTGACTGCAGAGAGCTGCAGAGAAGTAGCCCCAGGAGGGAATGAGACCATTTTATGATCTCAGCTGTGGGTAAAGCTGCTCTAACCCTCCTGTGCCCACAAGCCATGGCACTGCTGGTCCCACAAGGATGCCTTGGTTGGAGAAACCATGGGAAAACCAGTTTGATAAACAAGTCAAAGAACTGGAGAAGAGCACAAACATCTAAACATCTCCATCCACTGCAGCAGGGATGAGAAGAGCTCACTGGAGAATGAGTCTCAGTGGCATCTTTGGTGTCTGTGGTTCTTGCTGTCCTTAACTGGGCTGAAAATCCTGCTCATGGGTCCTAGGCTTTATTTAAACCAATACTTCCAGTCTGGATCTTCTCCTCCATCTCTGATGCAGTGGTCCTTTGGAAATGACAGGGGAATGAAGCCAACCCAAAGGGAGGAGCAGATATCAAGGATGAGTTTTGCTTTTATTGAGGGATCAAGCCTAAGAAATTGTTTCCTTCCCACATGGCTGCTCGTAATTCCCCTTTGGAGACAGTGCTCATCAATGCCTAAGAGGCTTCAGTGCCTTAGGTGGATGTGAAATAACAGCAGAGCATCTGTTAGGAGGTCTCAAAATACCTTATGCTTCCACATAATCATTACTTCTAAAACTGAACAGCAATTTGGAGTGTTAAAATTTGAGCTGCAGAGATAAATCTAGCTTCAGCTATGGAAAAGGCCAAACGTCAATGGAAGAGAACTCCAATTCTGTGCCTAAGAACATGGCTGATCAGTTCAAGAGGTGTTTGTTATTTAACCATAGGAGACAATATTGCTAGAAACAAAGGATTCTATTGATTTCTTTACATCTGTTAATTGAATTTATTTTATATATTTATTTGTATTTTATTCATATGTTCAGATATAAAAATATGCATTTATATTTATTTATAACATCGCTAGGAGCAAAATCTTCATCCTGTGTCAAACCTGTTACATCTCTTATTCAGGATAACAATCCTATACAAAACTTGATTTTTATGATAGTTTTCTGAAACCACCATGATTTAATCACAACATTAAAATTAAGAATATTGAGTGTTTTCCTGTGCCTGACATTGATGCTGCCCGTGCCCAGCACTGCTCCCTCGAGCCAAAGGGAGCAGCTGTTGGTGCTAAGTGGGGCTAGAGATGAGAAAGCAACGCAGCTTAAATGACAAAATCTTTTTAATTATCTACAAGAGACTAAACTATTCATTGCATAGAGCTGTTCCTAAAAGCCCCAAACTGAGGTGAAGAGGTGATGGATGAGGAAGCACAAAGTAGAATAGGAAGCAAACAGCAAGAAAGAGATTTAGGGGCTTTTATAAGTGAATTACTCAAAACTTTCACCTGTGAGCCCGGACTCAGCTGCTGCTGGGGAGCACTGGGTGGGTCCTAAACAGCCAGGCAGAGTCTGAAAACAAGGATTTTAGCAGTGTCCACATAGGGGGATGAGCTGTTTCATTGTCCAGTGTTTTAAAAAGGCTCCATCCTTTAAAATATAAGGGAAAAGATATAAAGTATTAAAGGGGTTAGTTCTCCAGTTTTGTGAGGTGTGTGTGATTCCCTCTCTTGGATACCAGGTAAGCTAGTGGTTATCTGTTGTTTTGGGGCTTTTTACATGTTCTGGGCTTGAGGTCAGGTGATAATACCTGGTCCAGAGAAGGGACAATCAGGCTGCCATGTGTCATTTAAAAAAGAAAAAAGTTAGGAGATAGAGCAATAACTTTGGGAGTAGAGAGCTGAGGGGATAACTTGTTCAGTAAAAAGGCCATGGAAGGAAAGAGGCCTCTGAAGAACATCAGGAATGTTTATTCCCTGAAGTGTTAGAGTTGGAAGAATTCCTGCAGCCAGCATGCAAAGCTCTCTCTGCTGTTAGTATCAGGCTACTACTGAACAATTAGTACTGTTTGCAGGTAATTCAAGAGCAGAAAAAGTTCTCCTGATTAAGGAATTCAGGGCATCTAATTAGAGACAAAAACCAAATTCCTTGTGATTGACGTGTCCAGTCATAAAGCTCTTAAAAACAGTCAGAGAAAACCTACAGCTGAGGTTGTGTGTGCGTCCAGCCAAACCCTCTGGTTTGGTTCATGTCCAAATGGCTTCTGGCCATAGCAGGGTAACAAATTCAGAGTCAGTGCCCACCTGATGGCAGGCAGGTTTGAAGCTTTGCTCAGTGGTAGAGAACTCTTCCTCCCGTGGCCTGCCTTGGGCTGGTACTTGGGGTGTGCTCTGGCAGTTGGGCTAAAATCAAGTTTTCCCATAATAATCTATTTGAAAAGGATGCTCAGGAGGAGATGCCACTGGCTGCTGGAGATGGAACAGGAATGGGATGGGACAGGAGCACAAGCACAGCTCATTTAGTGCCCAGCTTTGCTCAGTAGGAAGCAATTCCACTTTGCCTCCATTGGTCTCAGGATGCAAATGAAGAAAAATGAAGTCAGCTTTCAGATTCCTGGGGATAGATGACATTCATTCACTCTGGCATTCAGCTGTTTCTGTTGTTTACATTTGATGCCTCTTATAAATACACTGTTTCTGATTAAAGAGAAATCTTTTTCTAAAGGTTTGCTTAATTTTTCACTTCAAAGTCAGTCTTTAAAAACCTCTCTGCCATTATCAATCCTGCAATGGTTTCATCCTAATCCCTCTTACTCTCTCCATTCTTATCCTTTGCTGAAGGGAAATGATAAAATTTTTTCTGACATGGAACTCGGATCCAGTGCTGAAAGATAAGCTGTTTCAAAATAAAATCATGGATTTCAATTTCAAGCATTGGTTAATATTGCCATTTTTATAGATCCTTTCCTACTGCAGATTGAACAAAGCATATTAGCTAAAAAGCCTTCTCCTGAAATAAGAGCTCATACTTTTCTAACCCTCCTTCATTCTCAGTTTCCACTTCTAAGCATTGTCTTTCTATAGTAATGAACATCCAGAGACCAAACCCAGCTTTAAAATTAAAAATTCAGTCAAAACTAGGTCTGGGAAACTTCCAGTAGGTGAGAAAGCTGTAGGTGAACTTAGGTTTAATTGGTAGCTGAGTTTGTTCCAAGACTATTTTAAGGTGCTTAAAGCTTCCCTTTCTTAAAAACTGGCACTTAGATTTTGTCAGACACATTGACAAAAAGAGGTTGAAAAAGGATGCAGGAGTGGCCTTGAGCACTTGTCTTTGCAAATTCCATGGTCTTCCAGGGCAGCTTGTGTTGAAACAAAGGCTGGGAGTGCTGCCAGGTAACATCCAACAAGGTCTGCCCAAGGGTTTGGAGAAATTGTCTATTGCACTGAGCTGGCCCAGTGTAGTTTTTTGGGGTTTTTTGATGGATATGACCTGTAATAGTTGCACAAGAGTCAATAGCATCACCAGCTGGGGAGTGCTGAAGCAAAAATCATAGGAAAATGTAGGTTCATAACACAGATTTAGTTGAATGTGCATGTTCTAATGGAACCAGAGGGTGGAAGGTCTGCTCTGATTATGCTCTGGCTGTTCTACTTAATTTTGGGGTGAAGCAAAGCATCCCTGGCAGTGTGTACACACACCAGCCATGAGCTGAGCCTACAGGGTAGAATGGATGGGTTAATATCAAATATTGAGTTTGCTGCATCCTTACTATCACCAGGGAAGTGTTAACCCAAGGAGGGAAGGATGGTTTGGGGGGTTCCACTTTCCCTCACCCTGTCTCTCCATTCCCTAATGGACACTAATATGGAATTAGGGCCTGCAAAGAGTCAGAGACAAACCCAGTGCCTCTTGCTCCTTGTTCAACAGCCAAAAAACCTCGGCAGCAGCTGGAGTTCTCCCTGTTTGGACTGCAGCAGGACCATGCCAAACCACAGCCTGCCATTAATAGTCCCACAGGTCACTGGTACAGGGTCCTGCCCATCTGGAATAATGGAATATCCTCAGCTGGAAGTGACACACAAGGATCTGTGAGTCCAACTCCTGGCCCTGCACAGGACAGCCCCCAGAATCCCACCAAGTGCCTGAGAGCATTTTCCAAATGCTTCTTGAACTCTGGAAGGCTTGGGACTACTTGGTCGTGGCTACAAGCACTAAAGCATTTCCATCAACCAGTCTCCAGCTACAAGCCATGATTAGCAGCACCATATTGCAAATCCAAGTGGGAAATAGTCCTGGAAACTCACAGCCAGGCTGGAAGCTCTTTTCTTTAAATCCAAGTTCAGCTGGGGCCAACACCAGGTTTGTAAAAAGCTGACAAATTCCTGCATTGCTGGGAGCTGTCCTGGTGAATCCTGTGCACCAAGAGTTTTGTGTAGCTCTGAGGAACCCTCTGCCCCACAAAACCTTCTGATGTCCCCAAAATGCTCCTGCAGGAGGACAAGAGAGTGTCATGGTTACAAGAGAAGAGTGACAATGGGGGTGTAACCAATCTGTGTATTCTTCCACCCATTTTCTGACAAATTGTTGGTGATGGGTCAGGTGCAGGAGCTGCCCAGTGCACCCCTGACCCCTCAGGCTTTGAGTTGTGTGTTAGATGAGAGAAGGAAGGAGAGGCAAACCATGGGAGGCAGGGCAGTGTTTCTTTTTCTTCACAGAGAACCCAGCTGTGATAACTCCCCCAGGGAAGCACCCAGTCCCACCCAGCCTGAGGGCTTCCCTGCTAAAGGGACATCGTGGACCCAGTGTCACCAGCACAACGGGCAGCTGCAGCCACTGAGACCATCAAGGACTCCCAAAAATATCCCATGACTCACATGATTCCATCATTCTGTTGTGAACCTCCCACTCTGGCCCAGGGGGAGGTACTGAACATTCCTGCCTGGATCTGAGCTGATATAATCTGGATATTTGGGGTTGGAGGACACCACCACCACCACTGGATGGATCCAGAACTTCCACAGGACCACTCATTTCAACAGGACTGCAATCACCACTTGGTAGGACTGTGATCACCACCCTGACCAACAGGGTTGTACTCTGAATTTGTGGCCTGAAGCCAATTTTTCTGCATCATTACATTTATTGTAATCTTTCTATTAAATTGTAACTCTGACCTGAAATCTCTCTCAAGGTATTTGTGTGGGTTCATTTCTCCTCCCCCTCCCAGTTTACTTTCAAAGCAGCACAAAGGTCTTTACCAGCTTTTTGGGGTTTAGCAGTGCTGAGGTAGGCAGAGACTAACCCTCAGACCCCAGAAAAATCATATATTCCCTAACAAACTATGGAACACCTTAGGTCAGGTGTCTGACCAGGAACTTGGACCCATGTGATGGACAGAGAAGAGGAATGGAGGACTGTGGGGTGGCTGGTGTAGAACCTGTGGCTGCAGCTTTTTCCATGGAACTTCATATTCAGGAGAGTCTGAGAAACATGGCTCATTCTTTAATAATTTTTATATAAAAGTTTAATAAGGGATAAAAAGGGACATTATCCAGTGCTGGGGTGTTTAGCAATATGCCAAAAACACACCTAAACAATGTTCTCTATATACTGTTACATTACAGGGTGTACATACATATTCATAAGAGTTTATACATATTCAAATATTCCTGTGAGTTTAGGTGTTTTATGAATTATTTTCCTTGGTTTTAACCTTTGACTTGTCTGCATGGCATCTCTCAGATTAAATCAATATATTTTATTTCTTCTCATGGTCCCATCCTGTTGTTTTTACACTCTCTGATAACAAGGAGCCTGTAAATTGGGTCCTGGTTTTTGTCACTGTTTTCTTATCACTCAGATAGTCTACAAATGCCAGGAATCATCTAATTATCTTGCACTATTCTCTGAGCCAGTTACATGAGTAAAAGCATTTTAACATCACATAGTCTCTATTTTAATATTATGCTATGGCCTAAGATATATTTGTCAAATTACTATTTACTATTTATATAAGCTATATGGGGCATACATAAACTCACGGATTATAATGTACCAAAAAGCAGTTAAAGGGGTTAAATTTCAATTAAAGGGAAATATAAATTGTACCATATCAACATTATTGTGATTAATAATAATATGTAAAGGCTAATACATAAATGTGAAAGCCAATACTACATTGTCCATTATAACAAGAGGTAAATCAATGAGGGTGGAATGTCAGGACTTTCAGCTGCTGGTGTGGAAAATGAAATGTGAAGTCACAGAGTCATTGAAAGGCTTATTTACTACGTGGAGGTGCTTGCACAGGAGCCATGGGTGGAACTGCACATCAAGAGCCCCCTTGTCCCACATTCCAGTGTCTGTCCTCACCCAACCTAATTCATGCTCTCTGTTCCCATCTTTGATCCAAATTTTCACTGCTGATCAGAGAAACCTTTTCTCAAGCAGATTTTGTCAGAATCAATACATTCCTAACATTTAGATGAATCCTAAATGCCTGATTTTTTAGAAGTGTCATCCAGAACCCCAAACCCAGGCCCATCCTGATGTTAATGAGTTCTGAATTGTTGCTTTCAAAGTGTGAAATCGGTGGTGATATCTCAGGACTGAAAATGATACACACACAGGCAGCAAGCTCTGTTTAGTTTGAGAGGGGAGTTATGTTTCACAGCATTGATGGATTTTATTTGTTGTGTTTTGTACATAAAACCTCTCTACCCTTTAATGACACCAGCAGGGGTTTGTCCACGTGGGTGACTTTTGGGTATAGGGGTTATAACCATCAGTTCATCTTCGTTTCTGCCACGCTCTGTGTTTTCTAGTAACCTTTGGGAATTGTTCACTTCAGTTTTATTCACCAGAGACAAAATGCTAATCTGCTGGCACTTCACATGGTGAGGGAGAGAAGGAGGGGAAGGAAGGAAGACCTATGTGATCTATTCATTCATTATTCCACAGCGCATGGGAAGTCATCTCTTTACACGACTGACCTGCCTGGGTTTGATTACAACACACAGCTAACCTTTTCCAAACCTGCTTGTGTCATACAAGAGAAGGGTTGAAGGCTGTTGCCATGGCATTGAGGTATCTCTTGAGAAAGAGGAAGGGGGAAAAAGAGAGAGAGAGAGAGGAAATGATGCTTCTTTACTTCCTAGCCAAGTATAAACAAGAAACACACGCACATGTTTTTGTTTTGGAAGAGCTTTCAGCTTCTTATCGAGTCTCATCTCTCACTGTGTTTCCTTGGGAAGGGAAGGAGGAATTGTCTGCTTTGCAGATCAGTGGGAGGGGGGTGACAATTGGAGGGAGGGAAAAAAAAAAAAAAAAGAAGAAATCAGTCTTGCCACTATTCATGATTTATTCATGAGACACGTGAGTTTTGCATTTAAATGTGACATTCTCATGATCTCAATATTGTATATGCAAATCTAAAGATTTCTGCATCTCTCCACATGCCCAGCTTAAGTCTCGCCTCAGATCCACAGCTCTGCAAATGTAAAACCAGAGAGGTTCACACAGCTTCTGCTTCTCTCCTTGTTAGTGCTGTGCCTCAAAGACTGGAAGCAACACCAAACTGCTCTTAATAGCAGAGCTATAATTTAGATGTCATTATTTTTAATTTTTTTTTCCTGATAGTGAATGCTCGCAGTCAGGAAATTATCTGTAGGTTCATGAATGGTTTAACTTTCTGAGGCCTTGCTTTGCCTGAGCTTTCCTCCTAAGGCAGATCACTTGGGATTAGCACAGAGCAGTGCTGAGCCACCCTGAACAAAGAACTTACACCTTGAGCAGTGCCTGCTTCAGTGCTCCAACAAAAACGTGTCAGTTGTCACTCAGTTAATAAGGGGAATGATCTTGTTTGGAGGTTTTTAATTAAGACATGATTGATAGAGTTAAGAGTACCAACTAAAGGCCATGGATGAGGCTTTGAGCACCCTGCTCTAGTGGAAGGTGTCTGTGGCAGGGGGGTGGAATGAGATGAGCTTTCAGGTGCCTTCTAACCCAAACCATTCTGGGGCTCTGTGAAATGTGCTGATGTAGAGAGGACAGGCTCAGCTGGGGACAGAACCTGAACCATGGTGACATCTCTGTCCCCAGCCAAGGCTCTGACTCCAGGGCCACTCAACAGCATGTGAGCTGTGAAGGCAGGACTCTGCAAAGCCACACTGCTCCCAGCTAGCCCAGGATGTCCCAGCTCCTGCCCAGGAGAGACCTTTGGGCCAGTGTTTGCAGGAGTGATTTGTGTAGGGAAAACCCTGTCCTGGGCTTCACCTGATCTGTGCCACTGCAATGCTGCTTCATGATCTTCTTAGTGAACCAACCAGAGCATAAGTATTTTATATGTTTTTGGATCAGCTCTGATCAGCTCTGATGCAAATATTTCACAGTTATTAATGAACAACCACAGCATTCATTGATAACAATGAAATTTGTAGGTTTTATAGCACTTTCCCACATTCATCACTCAGCACCTGTTTTCTTGTCATATTGAAGCCAGAGCTTGCTGAAGTTGATAACCTTGTGTTCACTTTCTGAGGTCAGGGCCCATATCAGCAAAATTCTTCAGCAAAATATTGGTTTCATTATTTTAAAGCCATAAATGTTTTCTAGCTATCCATATAGCCTAATATCCCATCTCCAACAATGACTGCTTCAGGAAACTGGAAAAGAGACAGTGCTTGTATTCAATGACATTTCACAAGGGTGTTTTCTTCTTAGATTGAGGAAAATCTGGATATAGAGACTTCCTGATGTCATGTATTCAGGTCCAACTAATTGCTTTCAAGAACTTGCCCCTTTCAAACCCACCTGCACATTTGCTCCTCCAGCACGGCAATCAGTGTCACAGTTTAATTTCCTATGGGGTGGACAACTACTTAAGTTTGGATCATTTAATGTTGTTGTACTGTTTTTTCCATTGCAAGAGTTAATAAAATAGTTGTTCCTGAGCATCCTTCTCCATGCTGCTCATGATTTTAGAAGCCTGTGTCAGAACTCCCTCAATAGTCTCATCTCCAAGCAAAAATTCTTATGTATCTACCTATCCTATTAGTAGCTGCTCCTATGGAAGCAGCTCACAACTCTGATGCTTTAAGACTGTCTCTATAAATTTTCTGGTTCTCCAATATCCTTTCTGAAGGGGAACATTAGGGCTGCCTCCAATATTTACAAAGATGCTGCAGCAGGAATTTATGCACTGGCAAAATGACTTTTTCAGCATCTCATCCCATGAACTCTGGCATTCATGTTACATTTTTGACCATCCCTGATTGCTGAGCTGACAAGGGTTTTGCAGAGATCTTTGTGACACATCAGCCACAGCCTGTCTCAGGGCTGGAGTTGCTGTGCTCTCATTTGCAGTATGTGGCATTTCTTGCCCCTGAATTCCCCCTGCTGCTGCATCTTGCTCGGTTATTTGGGAAGCTGTCCCACACCCTTCACCTCCAGCAGCAAAGCTGGTCTAGGGAAATACCTGCATACTTTGACTTGTGTGCAAACATCTTTGTTTTGTTAATTCATCTCGTTTCCAGAGCAGTGATGACCACACAGACCCCAGCCCACATCCCTGTGGGGTTCCACTGCTCAGGTGAGACCATCCTTTTTTTCCTGTCTTTGTTTCCCATCTCCAAACAAATTATTTATCTCTGTAAGGCAACCTGCTTCTAGTCCATGACACTGGCTCAGAGCCCACAGTGTGACTGTGCTTCCCTCTCCCAATGATTTCAAACTTGCATTCAGCAGAAAGACAGGGAAAGATTAGCAGAGGGGGAGAAAAATCTCTGGAATTAAATATTTTTTAAAAATAGGGGTTTTTTTCCATCATTCTCACATCCTCTTATGCCATATCTTTAATACTGATACAAGCACCTGAAATAGCACAATTCATAGCTGGCCATATTGGGAGCCCTGTTTTAGGGCTTTAGTTTCTTTAGGAAAAGAAATTCATGCAGGGATTCCATTGTTATTTAAAGCTACATTATCAGTTTTAGCCCCTATTTAAAAGCTGAGAGAGAAAAACATTTCTTTACAAAGAAAAAAAACATGTTGTCCTAAATTCAGACTGAGTTTCTTCACTTCCTCGTGTTTAGCCTGGATTGAATGGCTAGGGTCTGCAGCCAGGGCAGTGGTGCTGAAACAAAGTGGTTTATTCCTGAAAATGCCCCAGGGATGCATTTCCTCCTGCCCAGGGCTCTCTGCCCCTGAGCAATGTGAGAGCCTTTGTGCTGAGGGTGCTGCTGGAACACCTCTGGACATCATTTAGGGCTGCATTTGTGAGGAGACCATCCTTCCCACAATGGTTTGGGTTGGAAGGGCCATAAAAGACCATCTCATTCAACCATCTGCCATGGGCAGGGACACCTTCCACTCACGGTTTGCTCAGAGCAAGGATGAAAGGGACAGGGGGAATAAGCAGAGCTCACACCTTCAAACATGATTTAATTCGTGCAGGTGGGATTCACCTTGCTGCAGTCTGCTCATGCCTGCACTCACACGGAGCAGGGGTGTGCTCTTCCCACAAGTGGGGAATGCTCTGCCTTGCAGACCTTGCTTTCTGCAGACGTGGCCCCTGTGAATGTAATCAATGCTGTGCAGAGCTGCTGAAACCAAAAACAAAGCCAGAACGACCATTGTGCTAAGTTCGGGTTCCTCATTGTTCATTGAATTACATCAGTGTTTTCTTTAGTTGCACAGTCAGCTGGCAAAGGTTTGTTTGAAATCTCGAGACTCTCCCCTTTCAGGGGGAAACGTGAATTTCCGGAGATGTGGGCTCTGCTCTGCATCACGGTGCTGGGCCTGCCTTCAGCCCCCCAGCCAGGGCTGAAAATGCAGCCATGGAAAAAGAGTTCTACTTTTTCTTTCCTTGGATTTAACTTCATTCAATCTGCTTGAAAAAAAAATATATAGTGATTAAAATTTATTTTCTAGAGAATCCCTCTCCCCAGCTCATGGCCAGTGTTTTGCTGCACTGGCATTTTGTTAAAGTGATCCCATGGGGTAAAACTCTTGCTTTCTCCAAAGACTCTTGGATACAGAGAGTGACAGACATGTCTCCCTGGAGCCTTGATGCCCTGCTTGGTGACATGGTGAGTGACACTTGTGTCATTGTAATGTGGGAACCCCTGAAATTCCCCCAGGAATATCAGGATGGGAATCAGAGAGTGGTTTGGGTTGAAAGAGTCACTAAAGATTATTCAGTTTCAGCCCCCTGCCATGGGCAGGGACACTTTCCACTGTCCCAGGCTGCTCCAAGCCCCATCCAACCTGGCCTTGGACACTGCCAGGGATCCAGGGGAAGTCACAGCTGCTCTGGGCACCCTGTGCCAGGGCCTGCCCACCCTCACAGGGAAGGAATTCTCCCCAATATCCCATCTAACCCTAAACTCTGGCAGTGGGAAGCCATTCACCCTCGTCCTGTCCCTCCAGGTCCTGCCCAAAGTCCCTCTCCAGCTCTCCTGGAGCCCCTTTATGCTCTGGAAGGGGCTCTGAGGTCTCTGTGGAGCCTTCTCTTCTCCAGGTGAGCACCCCCAGCTCTCCCAGCCTGGCTCCAGAGCCCTTAGAGCATCTTTGTGGCTCTCCTCTGACCCTCCATGAGCCACTGCAGCAGTTTCATGTCCCTGTGGAAGCACTGCTGCAGGTGGGGGTTCCTGAGAGAGAAGGGAGAAGCAGCTCCCTCAGCCTGCTGCTCACAGCAGCCCACAGCTGGCTTTGGGGAATGATGCCTGCACGTGGGAATTCCTCCAGCAGTGCTGGGACAGGCAAGGACTGGATGCTTCAGAGCCTCAGTACGATGGAGTTTGGGTGCTCCCATGTGTGGCACACACGTGCTGCTGGATGGGATCCACTGCTCATTTACATTTAACTTCATTTCCCTCTAAAACTCTCATTTCCATCATCCACATCCTAACTTCTCCCAGAATCACAGCCCATGCTGTCAGAGCAAACTCCTCTGGAAGGTGAAGTTGCCAGAAGAAGAACTGCTGAGTGGTGGGGTGTGGCTTTCTCAAAGTTGTATTTTTGTTTGATCCAAAGGAGGCTCTGAGGGGCTCAGCCTGCACAGCCCAGCTCATTCCAGGCTCTTTGCCCTGCTCAGGGATGGACTTCTTGCCTTTTTTAACCATGTGGAGGAAAATAGTGATAAAAAGACAGAATCTGTGATGAATTTTATTAAGAATTAAAGAAAAATCCATCCTGGAGGAAGCTGTGCAACATCTGTGTTTCCTAAGAAACCTGCACAATTTAGGAAACTAAGAAAGGAACTTAGGCAGGTGTTGTGATACTGCTTCTGTCTGGGGGGGAGGTCTTGTATAATAATGTAGAGAAGTTGGCCAAGGTGGAACTGCAGCTCAGAAGACCAAGGAGAGGAGGCAGGAGTAAAAGGCAGGGTGGAAAGAGGGCAGTAAGGGCAGCATCAGTGAGTAGGGGAAGAAAAACAGGCGCAGAGACTGAAAGGAAGAGCATGGGTTGTATTTCACCAGGGTGACCAGAGCTGGGGACCGAGGTCTCTTCAGCTGGGCCTGAAGCTGATAAAGCTCATCCTGCCACACTGGTGGGAGGTTTTTCACCTTTTTAGTGAAATCTGAGCTTACCAAGGTTAGCCAGCTTGTGATTTGTATGCATTTTGCAACTTCTTTCTGTAGAGAAAGAGAGGTGGGGCAAAAAAATTGAAAATATTCAAAATATCTAATTTCACATTTTAAAAATGAACTGTTTTCAGTTTCCACTTGGAAAAAGGCCTCTGTCTCCTCAGCAATGTAATTATCTCATGATAGAGAGGGCAGGAAGTAACCTGACACTGAGCTGAAAGTTCTGTGTCAGACAGGGGACGTTTTGGGTTAACCTGTGATAATTCCCTGCACCCTCCCTGGCATTGCTGGAGTCTTTAGTTTGCCATTGAAATGAAAATCCATTATTTGTCTGGCTCAGCTAATAACACCAACCAGCATTTCCATGGGCAGCAGAAACCCTGGAGGAAGGCTGCCAAAAGCCGGGGAGTCAGAGTTCCTTTTCATGTTCAAAGCTGCAGCCTCTGAAATGCTTCAGCAATGCATTTAGGAGCGCCTAATGTCAGAGCTGTGTCCAGCCCCTCCTCTCCCTCACTCCATTAGCCCTGCAAGGATGATGACAAACCATCTGAGGAAGCAGGAGTCATCCCAGGTCAGGCAGAAAGAGCTAAAAACCTCTGCTGATATCCAGGTTCATTAACATTTCTGTTTTTAAAAAGGTAACTTTCTGTCACTAGGAATGTATAATATATAGCAAGTGGAAGCTGGGATGTAATTTTAGCCTTGATTCTTGAGGCAGTGTGTTCTGGGCTGTCGAGCAGGGGTGCAGCCTGTCCTCATGTATGGGAATACATGCAAAACCATTTTTAAGGTGTAGTACATGTGCTGTACATCAGCTCAGAGGCTACCCTGGGAAATTCCCACCCTGCCCCAAAATGCCCAGTGATGATTTGTTGGGTGAAAGCAAAAGCGGAGACTTGGAAACACAAGAAAAAACCACAGCGATGAAACTGAGCTAAAATGCATTTTGACATTTAATCCTAGATCAATTGGTAAATCTCACAATAGTTTTTTTTTTTTTCTTGTCACCTTGGCAAAGCAGAGCCATGGGAAACTAGCTTAAAAAAATAAATTAATTTTGAAGATCAGCCACCAATCTCCTCCCTGGGCTGAGGGTGAGCACAGGAGCTGTCCTGCACTGTCAAAATATTGAGTAAGTTTAGAGAAAACCCGACTACTGCAAGCTCAGGAGATCATTTATAAAACAAAAGTCACTCTCTTCTGCACTGAGGAGTCTGAGAGCAGCTCTGAGAAAGATTAATTTTCTGGGTAGAGGGGGGGAGCGTTGGCTTCACCCCTCAAAATGAACCAACGAGATGATTCAATTGCTTCACTTCCCGAGCACGAGCCCGAGACACTCACTCAGAGCGTGGTTACAAGAAATGACTCCTTTACTTCAGGAGGAAGAAACTGAAGAAACTGTTAAACTTGGTCACAGTATGTGACATCCTTGAAATCAAAAGCAATACTTCTTCTCGGCGACTGCACGGTAAAATTAAAGACACGAAGCCAAATTCATCTCTGGTGTAATTCTCTTGCCAGCGGCTGGGAAGGCATCTGGGATTAATTTCCTCTATTATACAAGTGGCACAAGACCCTGACAAATTATTTTGAATGTTATTTGTAGCACTTAGTTAACAGAAACCTTATTCACTATGTGTCCCACACCTGGGAAATGGAATGGCTCTGAATTTGCCTGGCTGAGGATGGGATCTGGGGCAGACTGCAGCTCCCAGCCCCTGGGTGAGAAGCCCATATGAATTTACTAATTTCTCAAAGAGTAGAAATGCCTGCATGGGGAAACAGGTGATCAAGGAGGACATGCAGACCTTGGCATGTCTGCCTTGATGAAGGCACAGTCTCTGACTGGAGCTGGGCTGGATTGTTGCTCTTGCCCCAAACTCCCGGGTTATCCCGTGGCACCTTCCCCCTAGGGCAGCAGAGCTCACTCCTCTATTCCTGCAATCGTTCTGTTTGGCTTTGGGGTAGACCTTGCAAACTCTGTGTGAGATGCATTTCTGCTCCTGCACATCCATTCCCATTCTTTGCTTAGTTTGCCTTGGGAAAATTTATGTTTTCCTGGAGGAATTCTGACTAGCAGCATGGTGTGCCAGTGCTCAGTTTGCCAAGGTGAGAGCTGGGGCAATGTTGTCCCAAAATTTCCCCAGATGGGTCCAGCCTTCATCTGCAAACAGTCCTGGGTTCTCCCTCCTCTGCAGCCACCCTTATCTTGCTGCCCCAACTTTGCAGGACCATCCCTGGCCAGGTCAGGTTCAAACAAGCACAAACCATTCAGAATCTCTCCTTCCCATGGAGCAGCACAAGGAAGCTGTTACACNGACCATCCCTGGCCAGGTCAGGTTTAAACAAGCACAAACCATTCAGCACAAGGAAGCTGTTACATTTCCCTGGGAGATGGGGATCTCAGGCAGCCAAACAGGCAAATAATGACCAAAGTCAAATGCAAACTCAGGACACGTGTAAGCACAGAGCCTGAGGCTGGGGTTTTCAAGGAAACCACCTGAAGCTGCCTCCCAAGGCTGCTGCTGGCCAGTAAATTCATCTTCTGCCCATCTTGGAGGCTTTGATGCTTTGAAAAATGAGGAGTGACTCTGGGTATGGGTTTAAGGAGGTGAGGTTAAGGACCAGGTTCTCCCTTGTCTCATGTGGTGAAACCTCTGTGACCTTTGAGAAGATCCTGAAGGTCAGGAGGAAGGTTGCCCAAAGAATCTGTGGTTGCCCCATCCCTGGCAGTGCTCAAGGCCAGGTTGGATGGGGCTTGGAGCAACTTGGGATGATGGAAGGTGTCTCTGCCCATGGCAGGGGGTGAAATGAGATGCTTTTAAAGGTCTTTTCCAACCCAAACCATTCCATGATTCTATGAAGAACGGTTCCAAGGTTTGATGCATCAAGGTATCCAAGCACTTGTATCATCTTGAACACGAGACGAAACTTGCTGATATATTTTATATTTTATATTTTAATAGTATTGGGACCTTTTGTCTTTAGCATACTCCTGCTAATGAAGATTTTTTTGAGGGGAAAATTACTTGCTTATATGCATCAGCCAGGTTGGTGTTTGACCAAAGGTGAGATGTTTTCGATCAGGCAGAAGAAAATTGTCAGTTGATGTTGTGTCCTTAATACTTCCCTGTCATGTTTGAGCTTGTTTTGTTTTGTTATATTTGGGTTTCTGGAATGTTTTATCCTATCAATGACATTAATTATGGAGTAATTGCCTTAGTAGCATGTAACAACTCTCTTCTTTTTTTCAAAGAGATTTTCACACAATGTGTAAACTTTGCTGTGTATGTGCTACGTTTCTTGTGTCATGAAATAACGTGTAGACAAAATAATGTTTTTCCTGTCAGAAATTCAATGGGCATCTAAAGCAAAGTGACAGGTGGTTAAATAGCTGCATTTAAAGAATGTCAAGAAGATTTTTTGGACAGGTACCAAAACCCAATGCCAAAAAGAAGGCCTAATACCATCTGTTTTGTTAGCAGAGAGATGCAATTGTACATTAGATTTTAAACGACACGAAATGCCAAATTCATAACCTTGATTTGTGGGTCAGATCTAGTTTATCTAGATTGTGAATGTTTCTATTTACTAGCACAGTTCCTGACCCAGAGCCCACACAGGTAAACGAAGATGTTTACAATCAGCCCAATTTTAAAGACACAGCAAGATCTTGAACTGCATTTAATTTTGTTTTGTATTACATGTAAATCCAGATGCAATGTGGATTTAATTAATCCAATTTCACTGCATTTAAATGTACACATTTGCATTGTGTATATTGGCAATTGGGTTTATCCATTTGTTCAGCATTTTTTATGACCAATGAAACTACTGAATATTTAGAGATCCCTCTACTTTCAAATGGAAACAAGGAGTGTAGCTCTGAATTAAATCATTCTCAGACATAAACTGGGGATAAGACTAAAATGTCAAAATATAGCTGCATAATACAGTGGGGAAAATTATACCAGTATTTTAAAGTAATAAACTGCACTGTGCTAAATTATTTTAAAAATTGTTTCAGCAGGCTTTTTAGATGGTTTGTTGAGAGAAGGAGGACTACTTTGAAACAAATAATGAAACTGATAGATTCAGAGGCTTTTTGCTGCTTCTGAAAGGTGCCTTTGAAATGATGATTGTTCAGGTTTAGCCTAATATTTAGAAATACTCACTGTAGAGTTTTCCCTTCTTTGTGAGGAGTCCGTGTGGCTTAACTGGGATTGCTGAGATAATCACACTCTGCTGTTTCTGTTCCAGGGCTAACGTTAGGCATGAAATGTGAGTTGTCATGTTGGGAGCTCCTCTTTCAACTGCCTGCCCAAAGCAACTGCAAACGTTCTGGGCTTTTGGGGGACTCAGCTGGGACAAGAAAGGAAAAGATCCTGGTGTTTTCAGTCTGTTGGCTGCTTGGCTCAGCCCTGTTGGGGATCCTGCAGCTCCAGTGGTATTGCTGGCTCCCTTCAGCCATCCCAGACCACTGCTGTCGCCTGTGGACACCTGGGCAAAACCCAAAGTCTTGACCTGTTGTGGTATCACAGCAAGACCTGATAACAAGTCTGTCCCAGTCTTTCTTACAGGCTCCCTTCAGCACTGGAAGGAGCTCTAAAGTCTCCCTGGAGCCTTCTCTTCTCCAGGCTGGACACCTCCAGCTCTTCCAGCCTGGCTCCAGAGCAGAGGTGCTGCAGCCCTGGGACCACCTCCACGGTGCACTGCTGGTCCTACCTGGAGAGGTGCTGGAGGAGACCAGGAGCTCACACAAATCTGCATCCCCTGGCAGACACACATTTGCTCAACAGCAAAGTGCCACAGGGACAAAACACGTTGAAACACGGGGGAAAGCAGGCTGAAGGAAGATTGAGCAGCAGGCACAAGCTGGGGGCTCCCTGGCTGCATGGTGAGGCTGGGCAGGGCAGGAGCTGCTGCTGCATGGGCAGAGAACCAGGGATGGAAGCTGGAGCCACCCATGGCTCCCCAGGCCCTGGCCAGGGCTGAGGTGAGCCTCCACCAGGTTGTCTTCTGACAGTCTGAGGAGGAGAAGCACTGGAGACACGAGGTGAGCTGTGAGATCACTGCTCTGATGAGGAGCATCTCCTCTGCCAGCTTCCCATGGCATATATATGTATGTATGTATATATATACATATATATAAAAGCATTCTGGCTATTAATAGCAATAACACTTTGTGATGCTGGGTGTCTCAGATCAGTCTTTGTTCAAGGCCTAACGGAGGCAGATGAACATGCAATGTTTGACAGGGCTGAGCGGTGTAAATCTAAGAAAACAGGGCTTCAATGGGGAAAAAAATGAGCTTTGAGAGGGTCTGAAAGGGAGTGATGGTGGGGCTCAGGCACTGCAAATAAATCAGGCTCTATCTGACGGGGAGCTGCTGCACGTTTGGTGATGAAATGTGTTCATTTTTGTAGGAAACAACAGAATTAAATCCTGCTTTTAGTGGGAAAGTCAATTCTGCCTTAACTGCAAAGCCGCTAGCAATGACTCCACACTATAAAAAATACAATAATTATGATAATTAATAAAGATAATAATACAGTCAAACCTTGCTAATGACTCAGAGGCTGCTTACTAATTACTGAATTTTGTGGATAAACAAGCCAGAATAATGCATCATAAAATATACTTTGTTCCATTATTTTGACATCTCTCGTTTAGTTTTAATTATTTATACTTCATAATATACCAGTCACTCTACTTGGGAAGGTTTTACAAAAATAATGAAGCTCTAATAATGTGACATGTCAGTTCAGTATTTGCTGAAACAGGGAGATAGGAAAACCAATTCTTTCGGGGACTGTGTAAATCAGGAAGGGCACAGATCAGTGGAGCTCAGATATTCAAAGTTTTAATGCAAAATATTAGACATCTCTATTATGCCTTTGACTGGGAGCCCTCGGAGCAGCTTCCCTGGTGGAGAATTCCTGAAGCCAACCTGCTTCGCTGCTAAATGCAGAAGGATCAATGCTGGTTCTCCAGAAAAATCACACAGTTTGAAAAAAAAAAAGAATAAATGTGAAGTAATTTTTGTGCCCAAGTCAATTTTTATCCTTAAATCAATTTTTTCCACCACCACGAGGGCTGAAAGCTTGTTTTTAGTTTAAATGAGAGCTATGATTTTTACATAATCACTTGATTCCTGGAGCTGGCATTCCCTCGAAACCCCAACCCGCCTCCCCCCTCCCTGAATTTGGCAGGAATTGGCCCCACTCTTGCAATGAAAGATGCTGGAGGAAGAACTCAGCATTTATTTAGCTCAGTTTTCCAGCTCCAGAGGGTCCTGAAGGGTGCATGTTGGAAATAAGCCTTCAGAGTCAGTCAGGAGGGCTTTTACTAAGGAAATAATAAAAAAAAAAAGGCAATTTCTCTTGGAGGTTTGCCAGCAAACTGACTCTATCAGCCCTGTCCCAGCTCTTTGCCAGCACATGGGGCGGTTATTGCAACTTTCAAGCGTTTCCCTCTATCTGGGGATGGGATAACACACTGCAAAACCACTCTGTACATAATATTTTCTCCCACTGGGCTGCTTTTCCAGAGGGGTCTGTTGGGAGCCGCTGGAAGGGAGCCGGGAGAGCGTGGAGCCCGCGGCAGCGGAGCAGGAACCCTGCGCGCCCAGGCTGCTCACCTCCGAGCATCCTCCCTCCCCAACGACACAGGTGGGATTTCCATGCTGCTGTGTCCTCAAAGTCCCGGCCCGTGGGAGTGGGATGGCCGGGAGGGTGCTCATGGATGGAGCTGAATTATAAAGACTGGGATGTGTGGAAAGCCGAGGTGCGGGGAGAATGGGGGTCTCCGTGCCTTGGGGAGCAGGAAGCCAACGCCAGGCGCAGAGGTTGAGCCTGGCTGTTCTCTCCAGGCTGGGGAGGCTCACGCCTTCTAGAAATAGGGTGTAGTTAGGGGTTCTAAATGGGGGACCTGTTTGGGGTTCCTGCTGGAGTCCTGCTGAGGCTGGATCAGCGCGCTGGAGAGCATCCTTCATCCTTCATGGGTGGCCACGAGGCGCAGAGGGAAATGAAGCTGCTGGGCACCGTCCCGTGTCGGGAGAGGGCACACCGGGCACGGAGGCCGTGACAGGATCCCCAGCGGGCAGCGGGAACCAGGGGCCGGCCGGGTTCGGGGGCTCCTCGGCGGGGCCGCGGCGGCGCTGCCCGCGGTGCCCGAGCCCCGGGGCGGGAGGAGC
>VZTT01036422.1:27689-40382 GCA_013400855.1 Buphagus erythrorhynchus | reverse complement strand
CCCATCCCCATCCCCATCCCCATCCCATCCCCATCCCCATCCATGCTGCAAGCCTGGAACAACTCCACCAGTTCCAGGAGGCTGCACTGGTGCTGCAGGCAGCAGAATTTGGGCCACTGGCTGGAAGCAGTAGGATGGTATGAGGGGTTTTTTTTTGCTGTAAAGCTAAGGTGGAAGCAAACGGCTCTTACAGCTCCACACTTCCGTGGAGTTGCAGGGATTTATAGCTGCAGAGCACCTCTGGTGTCCCTTGGCCTAAAGGGGATCCTAATTCAGAGTGAGGGAAAGCAGGCAAGCAAATGAGGTAGCAAACAAAGCCCTCTCCATCTTTCATCAGTCTCATCATGCTACAGAGCTTCATGTTCTTCTCAGTGAGAGCAACACCAGTTAGAAATAGTTCATAGAATCACAGAATGGTTCGGTTTGGAAGGGACATTAAAGATCATTTTGTTCCAACTCCTTGCCATAGGCAAGTTCACCTTTCACTAGACTGGGTTGCTCCCACCTGGCCTTGGACACTTCCAGGGGCATCCACAACTTCCCTGGGCTACATGTGCCAGTAACTCACTACACTCACAGGGAAGAATTTCTTCTTAACTTATCTAAATCCCTCCTTTCTTAGTTTAAAACCATTCCCCCTTGTCCTATCATTATCTACAGTGTAAAAGTTTAGTAAAAAACTATAGATATATATTACAAACGCCATGTTAGTATTTGAATTTGCATTTGCAAATTTGAATATGTACTATACCCCTTCAGTCCTATTCTTTTAAGCCTCCTTCCCATTTTGTCCTCCCAACTGTGTGCAGGCAGCTACCTGGGCACACAAAGCCACCTGCACCCCATTTTAGCTGCCCCTTTGCACAGTTAAATCACTCAGAAGAGCAGGTCCCTCCCTCCTGGTGCTGCAGAAGGGACTAAACAAAAACAGTTACTCATTTCATGCAAGTAGAAATTTGATGGCAGGAATGCCAGGAGATGAGGGGAATAAAATAGAGGAGAATAAAATAGAGGAAAAATAAAAAAAAAAATCTTTCCTGCTCCCCACCTCTAAAGAAAGGAGGGATTGAGCTGGAGCTCCTGGGACCAAGGGGCAAAGTGCTGGAGTTGGGGATTTAGTCCTGGGACTCTGCTTCCATTCTACATCAGTGACACAGGGAGAACTGCACTTTCATGAGAGTATGACAGCTTATCTTGGAAAAGGACTGAGATAAATAGATTAAAACTGTGCTGGTGGAGAGCCACAGAGAAGAGGGTCATGCGACAGCCTATTCAGACAGTTCCTATTATTAATATGTAAAGCTGTCATACTTCATAAGATCACATCCAATGTAATCAAGAGGATTTAGTTCACTAATATAGCAGCAGTCACACTAGATAAGATTGCTTATAGGGATAAGAGTGTACATTTGTTGCTCCATTTTAATTAAAAACAACCTTAATAAAAGGTTGTAATGATAAACTGATAAGCAATTGTGTCTCCCCCTCTCCCCATAGGTTACCATGCAAAACTCATATTGCAATTAGAAACCTCCCCTAAGACACCATAGGACATATATCAATGTTGGCTCAGCAGCAGAGAGTTACTGGTCACCCCACTTTGTATGTTCAATTGCTGCTAACTAGATTTTTCTCCCCCCACCTCGATTCACAAATTGTATTGCCAGACAAGGAACAACCCAGAGTGAATTTATTTAACACATCCTGGTGTTATGACTAAGTGGGAAGAAAATCCTCTCTCCGAAGAAAACTAATTGAAAATGGAAGTAATTCCAGAAAGACAGCCCTGCTGCACGTTCTCCCTCAAAAAGGAGAGGCTCTCCCAGTGGTAACACTGCTACACATTCCCCCCTGTCAGCTGAGGTGTTAAATCCCCTTTTTGGGAGATGAATGATAAAATGGTGTGATCCAGAGCTCCAGCCTGGTTGGATGAGAGGTGCATGTCGATTTATACAACAGAGCATATACATTCTTGTAGCAGCATGAAGAGCATGCTGCTATTGAAATTTCAGATCATTTTGCAGCTGCAAACTATAATAGCAGTAATAATAAACCAGAAGCTGTGCTATCCATTAAAAAGAACCCCAGACACTCGAGCATGTTTGTTTTGCCTCTGATTTTAAACATTCAGCACCAGCTGAACTTCTTGTTCACGACTCATTAAAAATGTCCTGCATCTTTTCATACACACAGGCTACTGGGTCTGCAAGAGCAGAGTGCACAGGGTGGGAGGAGGGACAAAACCCGAGCCCTCCCCTGGTGAGGGGACACCTCAGGGTGAGGTTAGATGGCTCTCTCCACTTTGCTGGGGCTCAGGTGCTCAGAAGACAGGGTGGAGGTGGTGATGCCTTGCATGGCAGATGTTTTCCAGCTGATAAATCCTGTAAAAAGTTTAGAGAGGAGCTGGGCTGGGGACAAGCAGGCACAGAAGCTGGCTGGTGGTGTGCTTGTGTCCTGCTGAAGGCAGCTGTGCATCCCTGTGTGGGTGCAGTGCCAGTCCTGCAGCACAGGGACAGGCTCAGAGCTCCTGTGTAGGCAGCATCCAACAGTCCTGAAACCCTTCCTGCTATGTCAGCCAGAGAAATGATTTGTGTCAGGTCACAAGTGCTGCTGTGCTGGATGAAAGATGGAACTTTTGCCTTAGAGAGTCTCCCAGTGCTGTGTGGGATGTGGGCTTACAGGTTTGTCCACAAAGCCAAGCCCAAGGAACCTGGGCTGCCCCTGCCTCCAGCACAGCCAGGACCTGCAGCTTTCATGGAAGGGATTCTCTGCCTCACAAGATCTCACAATCATTTAACTTCATTACTCAGGCTGTGAGGAAGAGCAAGGTCCATTCCCAATCCTGTCCTTTGCAATGCTGGACAATTAACTGAGTATGGTCAACCAAAAAGCTACACTGGGGTTTGTGACCCTGAAAACAGCACTAAATCCCTCTAAGAAGATAGAAACATTTATTTATCAATAATATTCTCTTGCTTAGCTTTTTTTTTTTTTTTTTTAGTTGTGCCAAATTAACACAATAATGGCAATGTTGATTTTTTTTATCTCTACTTTTCAGTGAATATGAATGCCCAACTCTGGCAAGGCTTAACTTTGTGTATGAAGAGGGAAAAAAACCCGCTGGTAAATATGTTGTTACTGATTTAAAAATCTATTTGTTCAGTAATTTCTGCTGGAGCCATCATTATCTTGCCAAAGCAGCTGTTGGAATATTAACTAGACACAGCAGTAACAAGTGGAATATAATTAGCACTCCTTGTTCCAGTGAATTTTCAGTTTTAACTAGGAACAATTTGCAATGAATCTCTGTGCTGTTGTAATTAACTTAACTAATGCACCACACATACCAACGACTGTACTGAGTACTGTAGGAAATCACCGAGGGTGCTGCGGGTGGGGCAGAGCTGTTGCCTAATTCTGGCCAGCTATTACATTCCAAGGATATCCCTCCTTGCTTTGCAGTGCCTTGTCTGCAATTAAAGACTCACAGCCTATATTTGTGAAACCATAAAAATGAAATTACAAGGGGGATACTGATGCCTCACGCTTGGGGTTTTTTTGGTGTATTTTTACAGCATGTGCTTTTAATACACTAATCGTTTCCCAAGCATTGAGACTAAAACGGTGAGGGCAGAAACATAGGCATCAAAGTGAGCTTTCCCAAGAAAAGCTGCTTCAGCAGCCCCACCCTGCATGGTTAATGTACCATTCCACTTTTACTGCCCCAAGGAGCTCCCTGTAGCCACTGGCATAAGCCAGAGCAGCCAGAGAAGCTGCTGGTGATGAAATGAATCACTGCCACTGCTCTGGTGTCCAGCAGTGCTCCAGCCCAACATTCTCTGGGCATCACCTCCCCTCTTTACCAACTTATTTCTTCCAGCTGCACCTCTCTCACTTGATTTTACCCTGGAGATTGGCGTGAAACCCCAGTCCTGCAGTATTTTTGTGATGGGCAAATTCTTCATGGGGTTTTGTCAGACCTCACTGCAGCGAGCTCTTGCCTACATCAAATGGGGTTGAACCCTATGCCCTGCATCCAGGCACTTCTCCAGAGACTACATCTCCATCACCTTCACCTACAGGAGTTTTTGTGCTGTCCCTGTGGAAGCAAAACTCTCAGGGAAATGGCAGCAAACACAGAAGTTTTTAAGTGATGTCCTTGTCCTGTTACCTTTGGAAGCTCTGCCATTATTTAAGGTTATCCCAGTAACTGAGATATTGTTAAATGCTTGGGCTATTTCCTGTTGTCCTTGTCTGCTGGAAAGTCCAGCCTTGCTGGTGGGGAAAACCTGTCCCTACACAATTTCATCCACAGAAGAGACTCCAGCACCAGGCATCTCCTCTGAGTGGACCTACACTTCCTACAGGGAGAGGAACAGAGCCAGTGTCAATTCCACCTAAAAACACTTTTATTTGCCTCCTCCATGCTCAATTTTTCAACCAGCTGTAAAATAACCTCCTGCACCTATGTATATGTGACTAAAAGTACAGTTAAGGCCAAATCATTCTGAAGATGATCAAGATGTTCCTTGCAGAATGTCACCTCACAATACTCTGCAGACTTCATCTCCTGGAAAGGTTCTGGGGGAGGCTCTCAGCTCTCCAGCTTTATTAAAAAAGGGTAAGTTTCTCCCTAGACCTTAAAAACTATTCCAAAAACTGCCCAAAGCAAACTGGCTGAAAGCAAACAAAAGAAACTCAAAATATCTGGAATTTTTCAGGTTGGAGTCATATTTTCTGGAGAATGGCATGAGTTGCATCGTCACTCACAGGTGTGTCTCTGCTTCTTCACCCTTGCACTCAGTGAGAAATATTAAAAAGTCATGTATTTGAATTTTTTTACAGAATAAACACCTGAAAATTCGACCCCATCAGTGGAAGGATCAGCACTTCAGCACTGCCACCTCTGGCACTGCTGCCCAGGGCTGGATCAGCCCCACATCAGCCTCTGTGGAAGACAGCATGTAATTAAAGGGGTTAAAACCTCTCCTTTGTGGTCTTTTCTAAAGGAAATAGTCTTCTCCAAAAGTCAATTTTGAATGAGAAATGTTCACAATACATCAGTTTCTAAATTTTTCATGCCAAAGTCTCATTTTTCTCCGAACCCCTGAGGAGCAAAGGTGGGGGGAAGCAAAGCTGAAATATTTTTACATAAATTTTTAAAGTTTCTTTCCACAAAAATTTCATGCACAAAAACCTCATTTTCTGTTGATCCTAGTCCACCCTTTTTCCTTGAATAGCTGTGTCTTCTTCTTCTTTTTAGTATTATTATCATCATTATCATACATTTATCCTACCTCTTAATGTGGTATCAGCAATCAGAACCTTTTTTGCATTTTAGTTCCTATAACTTATCTCATAAGAATTCTCCTACAATAAGAACCACTGTGTGGTTGTGGGATTTTTGAATCAGGGCAGCAAGCAGATCACATTGGAAGAGTCACATTGGTCTAGCAGTTTTTCTTTAAATACTTGGTGTGCTAGGAAGAGGAAATAAATTTAAAAACCATGACAGCATAAAAATAAAACAGGAAATGGAAAAAAAAAATAATAAATAAGAAATCTGCTATTTTTATGAGCAATTGGAGTGCTACAAATAGCAAGTCAAGCTGATACTTAGTCACCAATATGGAGAATAAAGATTAGAAGCAAGCGAGAAATGGGGTGGGGACTATAAAGAGCTGCTTCCCTGTCTATAAATATTCTCTCTTGCCTGTGTTTCTGCGACAGAAGGGAGCCTGGAGATGGTCCATGTTTTGGACACCTTCATCACCTTGCAGACAGGGAGGTGTGTGATGATGGGCTCTGTCAAAGCCTCCAGCACTCTGGGAAAGGGGAGCCAGGGGAGCAGGAGCTCCACAGGCACGGTCACAGCCTCTGAGCCAGGCGTGAGCTCCCAAACCCCCACAAAACCCCCCAGCCTGAAACCACTCTGAGAAAACACCCTTTGCTGGCTCGGGAGACATCATCAGAGGAGGCAGCAAAGGGAAAATTTATTAAGTCATGCTGTTGCAGAACACAGTTGTTGACATGTAGCTCCTGAGAGGCGAGCGAGGTGGGCTGCTCTGGAAAGCATCCCTTCATGCTCCCTTGTCTTCCCCCATTAAGATCCCACACGCAGGGCTATTCATCCCCTCAGCACACAGCAGCCAGATTGTTTGCCGAAGTGATAGATGAAAAATTCATTCTGTTTTTGAGGGTGTTTAAACATTCAATGCAGGAGTGTCACTGGCTGCTGGGCAGCCAGCTTAGCAGTGGCTCTGCAGCTCGGAGTCTCTGAGGTTCGGGCTGGAAATTCCAGCTCTTATCTGAGGTCAAATAAAATCATCAAAAATTTGACTCAGATTTTTTTTTTCTTTGTTTTCAATAAAGGGTTTTTGGTTTTTAGATCCATCCACACTGCAGCATTTTACAATTTTTTTCTCCTGGGCTTGGCCAAGGCTGTTGGAATGAAAATGTTTGGGTCCAAAGGGAAACACCTCTCTGCATTTGCATGGGTGTGTTTATACATACACATATTATTTTGAAAACTGAATTGACAGACACCCCTATGAGATCATGTTTGCAGGCTGAATTTCTGACCCTATTTTTTGCCTACAAGACTAAATCAAGACATTTATGCTACAGAGGCAAAAGATTTGAATATCTAACCCATCCCCACCCATACATGCTTGTACACACACAAAGCCAAGGCAGAAAATGACATTGCTTTCTCAGCAGATCCATATTCCACCCCTGCAAAAATAGTATAATCTATTTTCTCTGTAGCTGGAATTCACGATTACCAGGGATGCTGATGGCAGTGTCATGAAATCAGCTGAGCCTCTCTTGATGGCATTTTCACATATGAATTTTTTTATTCTTCCTGCCTTTTGATTTAAACTGCACAGTTTAATCTGCACCCACTATCTCACACCAGGACTTTAAAACACCCACATACCCTGACACAGACACAGCCAATGCTCTTCTCTATTGCCAGCCATTGCTGTCCGAGGCCAAAAGAAAGAGGTCACCCATAATAATGTCAGCCATCACCATGGTATCTGAGCACCATTTGATTTAAAGAATGCTCTAAGAGCCTATGGAAAATGTAGAGGCAGCAAAGGCAAAGCACTCAGAGTAACTTCAGAAATAATTGCAATGCAATTAAGATGTGCCACCAAAATGAATATTTCAGAGCAGGGTTCATCTGCGGAGAGGTTGCCTGCATTAGAAAAGTTAGAGACATTCAGGTTTGATTAGGTTCTCACATGAAACTCAGCAGCCAAACACAGAAATCAATGGATTTTTATCTGCAAAAATCCTCTGTGACAGAAAAACCTGAGGCAGAAGGTTGTAACTCTGCCCATCAGCAGCACCAAACCCTCTGCCATTACTGGGTGCCCAGCACTGCTCAGGGTCAAGCTCTGAAGCTGAAATATTGCTGGACAAGGGAAGGGAAGGAAAGGAGGGACCATGGAGCTGCCACATTTTTGGATCAGGGCTTTCACATGTTCTTTGCATCTGCAACAAGCAACACCTTCATGGTGGCCCCTTCAAGTGTCATCATTTACATGCACATGGGAAATGGTACTGGGAAAGATCTCTGTGATTCCATTTCTTTCCAGTGCCTCATTTAAAAAGATCTTTATTTTCACACTGCCAGAGCAAGCACAGAAGGGCTGTGATCCCACAGCAGGGAGCAGGACCAGAGGAAGAGGCAAGGATCTTTCCAGCAGGCAAATCACAAGTTAAGCTGCCTAACTCCACCAGGGAGAGATTGGTGGTTCACCTGGAAAATGATGTTATTTCTGCTAAAACATGAAGCAAAAAGGGATCTCCAATCCTGATAATTTTCTCCCCACCCAGCACTGTGGTGAGCTCCATTTTCACCAAATGAGCAGCCCCAAGAGAAGCCAGCTGCCTTCAGTAAGGACAGGTTTAAAATCAAAATTAAGCATGTTTTGCTTAAATGCTTAATGTTTGAATGTTTTGGTGAAGGGGATCAGTTCTGGCAGCCCAGAGGGTTCAATCCCAAAACACACAGAAGGATTACGAGCACGAGTTAAAAACCCACAGAACTCCCTTTGGAGAAGCACAAGGGAGCAGCTTTTGGAGGCTGCTTTTCCCAGAACCACACCAGAACTCTCAGCAGCAGGACTGTTGTGAGCAAAGATGGAGCTCTTTTTCTCCTGGAGGTGAGGATTTATTTTCTAGAGGGCAGGTGCAGCTCTAGGGAAGACTATTTTGGTCATTAATGCAGGTTTAGAAGTCACCATTATATATTGAGCTTTGCTGGTAAGAAGCTGTAAATATATTTAAAATTCTCATGATTGAAAACCAGGGACAAGGCTCCCCCAGCCAGGCACTGGTCCAAACTGAAGGTGAATATGAGCACAGGGCAGTTGTGTTGCCTTTTTATGATCCCCACTGTACAGTAGGCTTTGATGTTTATTATGAAGTATTATGATTTAAGTGGCTAGAGGAGTTCATGAAAAATGACCCCTGTAAATGCTGCCTGGGAAACTGGATTCAGCAAATTAGCACATTCCTTAACATGATCCTCCTCGTTGTGCATTGTGTGTTAACTTAAATGTGCCTAAATGGACAGTTCAGGAGCCTATACATAAAGTCTGCACATGATTATCCTATTAAGGACTATTATTGGAGTGGTTTAGTCTTGTGCTGTATCACTTATGCAAATGAGAGAATATCTGAAGTTACTGTTACTTTTAGACAATGTGCAAATAAGCTTTTCACTGCATATTAATGAATTGCTAATACCCAGCTCTTCCGCACCCATCTTTATGCAGATTAGAGTAATGCTGTTTGCACAGTTGTAGCATTTCAACTTTTTCATTTGGAAGCACCTAGACTAAGATTTAAAAACAAACCCAAACTCCGTACCCTGCAAGTTAAAGCAATCAGAAATCCAAATAGAACTCCTGCGGAAATTTAAAATTGAACCTGCAGACTTGGTGAACATGTTTGACTGTAATTTTTGTTAAATAGTTCAAAACTAAGTTTTGCAAGTTCATCATGAAACTTAGCAGATCCAAACCACAGATCAAGAAAGCATTGAAGAACAGGCTGAAATCCATCCATAGTTGAGATGGTTCTTAATTTTAGGCAGATTTAAATCCCACTAATTGCAGAGATGTTCCAATATATCTTTCAGTGCATCCCTGAAGGAAATATTTTGTTGATTCAGGACTTGAAAGAACACATCCCATCTCTGGACCCAATCATGCAACCTCAACTCATAGGAGCAACTGCTGTGATAAGAAACCCCTTATTTCTGAGCAAATTCTTCAGATATCAAAGTCAAAACTTCAAAGAAAACTATAAATGCTCACTAGCTCCAATAAGAAGAGCATGAGGTCCACAGAGAAAAAGAGTGTTGATAAATGTGATCAATAATGACTGTAAATTAAGTTTTATCTCTGTTGAAAACAAGGAACTACTTCCAACAGTAAGAAAGGTGGAAAGAAATATATATACACTATTTCAGAGAAGTGATAATGTGTTATGTGGCTTAGCTACATAGTCATTAGTGAAAGTTATCCTCATAAAACCATCTGGTCCACATCTACAACATCACATTTGAGTAAATATTAGAAAAATGAAAATCAGTCATTCAGGAAGAAGGCAGTTGTTCTGGAAATGACATTTAGTGCAAAACAAAGGGAGAAAATTCTGGCCAAAAGACACCTTTCTTCCATGTCCCTTCCAACCCAACCCTATGATTCCCAGCAGCTGATCCCCTGGACTTGCAGAGGGGTGGTTTCTCTGCAAGAGTCTCTGAATCCAGATCTGTGACAGCAGCAACACAGCTGGTGGCACCAGACTGGTGTTTAGGTTCAGTTTCTGGTGTTTTCAATACTGGTTGCTTTTCCTTTCTCTCTCGAAGAAGACAGCAATATTTGATAATATTCCTCTGTGAAATCCTGATCTTCTTACAGGGGGGAAGCACTGCATTCAGACAGGAGCACTATGTAAATTTTGGGTGGATTTTGCCATTAAGAAGGCAGTTTGCATTCATGGTTACAGGGTAGAAAAACTGAATTTCCAAGAGCTCCCATCTTCCAGGAACTCACACATAAACAAGCATTCTTTTCTTTTGCAACCACCCAACTAAATATAGATTATCATGTCTGAAAGGGAAGATTCTGGCTACAAAACAACCCGAGGACTTAAACAGCAATAGTCTGTGGTTTTCCATTACCACCATTCATGTTTACATCATCCTGAGGCTGGCAAAGAGCAGCAGTGGCCACAACTCAGCCAGGCAAACAAAGTGAGATGCCGGGTGGTCCATCCCCATTTTCTGTGTCCTGAAATCCTCAGACATTCCTATTTACCCTGGATCATCACAACCCTTCACAGCCATTACCAGCTCTTCAGTAAATAACACGTATTCTGTCTAAATGCATAACATACAAATGCTCAAATACATAATTAATGCGGGTTTACCCTTGAGAGCTGTTGTTGGTCTCTGAGGTAAGTAATAGGTCTTTTATTGTTTAGACTTAAAGATCTCTTGAGCCTCTTTTAAGGACGTGCTTTGAGCAGCTAAGGGAAGAAAAAAAAAAAGAATTCTGCACAGGAAATCTATAGGTGAGTCCATTGGCAAGGAGCCAAAGCTATTCTTCTGTTCTGCTTTGCTCTGGCAGGTCTCCATAGAAGCTTGAACAACAAAACTGTCTGCAAGACAGACTGAACAACAAAACCTCTTGCAGGAAACAAGGATTTGAGTGAAGGATGAAGGTGCAGGTTTGACTGTACCTCAAAGAGGACCTCAACCTGCTGCTGCCCTCCCATGAGCTGGCTGGAGTTTGCAGAAGGGCTCACAAACATCCCCACAAACAAGGAGAGAGCTCAGAGACCAGCATGAGAGGAGGGTGTATTTCAACCAACAGCTTACAGGTAGAAGGGCATTTCTATTTGTTTGTCAATTGTTAGGAGCATTCAGGACTCTCACCATTGTGATTTGGAGAGGTTACAACATGAAATTCCTCTGTGGCACCGGGCAAACCATTTCTACACAGCTCTGTGAAGCCCATGGTGACCTTGTCCAGCTGGGCTGGGCAACCACGTTCAGCAGGAGAACATGAGGTGAATCCAAGCAATGCTGTGGTATGCTCAGGAATGGCTCCTGAGCACAATCCTAAAAACTCCACGCCAGTGATTGTGGTATGCCATAAAAACCACTTGTGCCATCCTATCAGTCTGTTCACATTCAACATTTTCATTTCTTAGGTGCATAAGAAGTTAACATCCCCTATTTTTGATGTGGAACAGAGCCTGTTCAGTGCAGAGGCAGCATCCCATCATGGCTGTGCCCGTTCACACTTCACTCACTGCTGGTGAGCTTCTCCTTTGCAGGGTTTAGTGATCCTAAAAGACTCTAAAGGAATAGATTTTATCTCAGCCTGCCTTAACCAGAGCTGTGCAGGGACAAGTGTGTGTGCCCCACACCAACCCTGGGCTCTCAGAGTGGCCCAGGAGATCCAGGCACACAATTCAGAATCATTCCCATCTCTGTTGAAGGCTGCACCATGGGTTGGGAATGGTGTTTGCAAACATGGGCATGCACGGTGGATTCCAGCCCTCACCATAGACTTGTGCAGTAATTACCACTGGTATTAATGAATTTATGAGAGAGCATCAATGGGGAACATACCCTAAAGTACTTAATTTAGAAATACAGCATGAACAGCAATGCTGCTACAAACACAGGACACTAATGGCATTCAGGCCTTTCGAACAATGTAACAATTTTGAGGATATCAATGACTATTTTCATACAGAGACAGCATTTGCTTTTGCATTTCCTTTTATAAATGATCAAATTAAATTTGCACTGTTACTTCATTTGGTCTCCCCTCCTTTTATGTTTAAAACACAAAATTATTATAGACTTACTTTATGGATAGAGTAACTAAGAACAATACAAGCATCATAATGAAAAAGATGTGCAGCATTTTACACTGCATAATAAATGTGAGTCCGTATCAATGTAAAACATACAAACGGCAATAATTTAACACTGAATATTTTTCTGCCTTTAATTAAAATAAACTAATAAAGATTTCAGAGATGCATTTGCTTTAATAGAATGCAGAGTTATAATTGGTGACCTATTTTAAGCAATTTAATTTCCCATGACCTGTTTTCCAAATTAACATAGTAATAGAAGAATGTTTATTGTGTTTGGGAATATAAGTTTCTCCTTCAAAGATGTCATATGCCTTTGTGATTTGATTTAAAGGTGTGTTCTTTTATTAAAATGTTCATATAAAGAGCTTGTAAATTATGTAAATGTTTCTTTTTATGGCATTTAATAAGTGTAGAATTTTAAATCAAAGCACAATCAAAGAAAATAAACAAGGACATACTGAAGATTCAGAAGATCACTTTAAAAAAAAGCATATCAGCTGGGTCATACCAAATTAGTTTGAATCTCCTTTTTCTTACAGCATTCATAAAAAATACTTTTCCCAACTATTTTATTGCATTCTTGTGTTTGTATATACACATAAACACACCCAGGCACAAAATTATGTATTTTACACACACCAGCTCAATCTGCAGCTGTTTGGAGATGGCCCTTTTTGGAATCTCATTAAACTCTCGTGGCATTGTGTGCCAAGGGCTGATTAGGCGTTATTTAAAAAAAAAAAAAAATAAATTCCCCTGTGTGATTTTGAGGCA
>VZTT01036422.1:5217-26281 GCA_013400855.1 Buphagus erythrorhynchus | reverse complement strand
ATACACACACACATATATATATATAAATATACCTATGTGCATATTTTGGTGCTTATATGTATATATATATATTTATATATATATACCCCCATAACTGTGCACACACCACAGGTTCTTTTGTGCCAAACCCAACTCAGTTACTGCCCAGATAAAGTCTCATTCACTCCCACCTTAAAAAGGTGAGAGAGGAAAAAACCCTGCAGAGAACCGACTCTTTAATGTGCCAGAGATGCACGTGGCCTGCCCCAAAACCTCTCCTGCTCTCTAAACCATCTCCACATCACCTCTGAAATGTTCAGGACAGCAAAGGCACATGTTTAACAAGAGGGAACTCTCGTCATGGTGCTCTTAAATATGCAGAGGAGCCGAGTGAGTTGAGCAGGGGGTCACCTGCTTGGCTGGATCTCCGGGTGACAAGGAGGACATCAACACCTAGACAGATGACAGCCTCCTCCTCCAGCTCGTCTCAGTAGCTGAGGGCTCCGACAGCCCCGTGGCATCATTTCAGCAGCACAGCCCCACCGCACAGGAGATGCTCTGTAACAGCTTGTTACAGCCCCATCTGTTAGGAATTTACAGCTAATGTATCTTACACCATGGGTTTTTATAGGTAAGGGAGAAGCATTTGGCCTGGTTAGGAGATCTCTGCGTGGCTCTGCTCGTGATTTCGCTGCCTGACAAGCTGGGTTTAGTATTTTGGGGAATTGGTATTAAAAATATCAATGATTCATCCATCATTGATAAACACGAGGGGATCTTCAATAAACCTGCTTCAGCAGCAGTATCTTTATATATGTACATATAGATGGATGAATATGTCTCCTACGTGTGTTTCAAGCACGATTCCCTCAGAGCAGTCCAAGTTATAAGGTACTTTATGCTCTGATCCAAGCTTTGCACCCTGACAGTTTAAACCATGAGATCCATGAAAGAGCAGGGCCTGAGGGTTGATGGAACTGGGGTGCCCAGCAGAACCTCTCAGACAGCTGATACTGTCCAGGCTCCTAGAAGCATTGAAAAGGTCAAGTCCCTCAATCTAAGAAGTTTTCAAGCTGTTTCTGTTACATTATTTGCTCTTTACAGCCTTGTTAAAGCACCCAAGAGCTCTGCCAGGAAGACTCAGAGAGAAATGAGTGAAATGGTTTAGGGTGGAGCAAGCAGGACCAATCAGTCTTTTACTCCAAAGACTAAGGCTAACAGAGTTCTGCTTTGCATCTGCCCATGGAGTTGAAGCCCTCCCTGCATCCAGATCCCTAAAGCACTCGCAGTCTCAGGGTTAGATACATCCCATAACTCCAGGAGGTGCACCCAGCCCACCCAACGAGCACACAGGGACAGGAGCTGTCATGGTTTACCCCATGTCCCTCACTGATGAGATGCAGCATGTCCTCCCTGCTCCAGTCACCCCAGCAACCCTTGTCAGAGAGCAGGAGAAACAGGGAGAGAAAGCACTAAAATAGACAATAAAGAGAACACTTCAGAAACCTATCCAAAAGGGATCTTTGAAAAGCATTGATTTCTGGGCTTCAGAGGAAAAGGAAGAGAAAAATAATTCAAGGGAAAAATAGGAACCCTCAAAACACAGGCTTCTAGCTGCCTAAATTACCTATTGCCTACAGGAGCAACAGGCTAGGTTCACTGGGATTTAATGCTTGTGCTGCTGGATATGACCCCCAGTGTGTGCTTCACCAGGACACTGCTCCAACACAAAATCAGCCCAAATTACCATCACATTTTTGGCTGCTCTAACATCGTATCCAATCCTAGGAGTAACCCTAACCCTAGGCAGAGCAGTTAAGGCTGCATGGGGTTGAAGCAGATGCCAAGAAGGAAGGTGTGGAGGGAGCCATGTCGTGGCAGTCCTGGGCTCCCCTTGCACTGCATTTTGTAGCTGAAGGGATTGGATCTCTGGGCTTTGTGGGTTTCTGAGCCCTACATAACCCTAGGCCTAACCCTAACCCCAGGCAGAGATGTTAAAGTCACACGTGGGTAGCAGTGGTGCCAAGCACAAAGTCGTGGAGTGAGCCATGATGTAGCTCTCCTGTGCTTCCCCTTGGTACTCCTTTTTTGGCTGCAGAGTCATTGGATCTCTGAGCTTTGTGGTTTTCTGAAGCCTACCAAACCCTAAGTGTAACCTAGGCATAACCCTAACCCTAAGCAGAGCAGTTAAGGCTGCATGGGGTCAAAACAGATGCCAAGAAGAAAGGTGTGGAGGGAGCCATGCCGTGGCAGTCCTGTGTTTCCCTTGGCATGCCTTTTGCAGCTGCAGAGTCATTGGCTCTCTGGGCTTTGTGGTTTTCTGAACCCTAACCACAGGTGTGACCCTAACCCTAGGTGTAACCCTAAGCCTACTCAGAGCATTAAAAGTCACATGGGGGTAACTGTGGTGCGGGGTAAAATATTGTAGAGGGAGTCATGTTGTCACACAGCCGTGCTCCCCTTGGCATTCCTTTTTTTGCTGCAGTCATTGGATCTCTGGGCTTTGTGGTTTTCTGAGCCCTACATTACCCTAGGCCTAACCCTAACCTTAGGCATAACCCTAAACCTAGGCAGAGCATTAAAAGTCGCATGGGGAAGCAGCGGTGCCAAGTGAAATGTTCTGGAGGGAGTCATGATGTCACACTCCTGTGCTTCCCTTGGTATCCCTTTATCCTGCAGATACATTGGAGCTCTGGGCTTTGTGGTGTTCTGACCCCTACCTAACCCTAGGTGTAACCCTAACCTTAGGCATTACCCTAAACCTAGACAGAGTGTTAAATGTTTAATGGGGGTAGGGATGGTTCCAAGCAAAATGTTGTTTAGGAAGCCATGTTGTTGCCCTCCTGTGCTCTCCTTGGTATTCTATTTTTTGCTACAAAGTCATTGGAACTCTGGGCTATGTGGTTTTCTGAACCCTTCATAACCCTAGGCCTAACCCTAACGCTAGGCTTAACCCTAACAGAGATGTTAAAGTCACACGTGGGTAGCGGTGGTGCCAAGCACAAAGTTGTGTAGGGAGCCACGATGTGGCACTCCTGTGCTCCTCTTGGCATTCCTTTTTGCTCTGCAGAGCCTTTGGACCTCTGGGCTTTCTGGTTTCCTGAACCCCACCTAACCTAGGTGTAACCCTAACCTCACTGAACGCTGATGCTTTTCTGGGCTGTCTTCTTTCCTTTAGGTGCCTGCTCATCCAATACTCCACACCATCACCGACCTCTCAGGTTGCCTGTTCTTCCCTCAGTCTTGCCCTGTTTCCACTCCTCTGCTCCTCCTCCAGTCCAGCAGCAAAAATACTGCTGAAATAAATCATTTTGGGTCCTATATAGGGAAAAAAAAATAAATTACTTCTATGGTTACCAGCCTGGAATACCCACATAGCTATGCCTTGACCTTACCTGCCCTTGTTTAAAGGGATGTTCCATTATTAATCCAGCTTAGAGCTGGATTAACTTTTAAAGATACAAAAATGCCACAAGCCAAGGAAGGTGATATATTTTTGGCTGGTTGGAACTGGCAGACTGCTGGGTAGGGTTAGGAAGCATCTAGAGCTTAAGAGAGGTGCTTTTAGATACAAATCCTGATGAAAAAAAACCCAGCCAAACCACCCTAGAATAAGTTATGTAATCAAGTGACAGCCAGCAGGTCATGCAGGACAGTTAACTTCCCCCAGATATATTTGCACTCCATGAGAAATCCCCATTATGGATCAAATCTACCCAGCCTGTAAAGCAGAATCACGTTCCCAGCTGACAACAGGGATTTTGAAAGGGGAAGGATGAGGAAAAAAATAATTCCAAAGAAGAACAGAAAAACGTGCTGAAGAGAAAAAAAATTTAAGGTCTGCTCCAAAGCCTGCAAAGACTGATATCAAGGGGAGGTTTTTGTTTTCCTCCTTTCAATAGACATCAGACCACGTCCCTCCCTGGAGGACAGTTTCCAAATAGGGCTGCTCTAATGAAGCATTGAGAATCTGCATTTGGAGGCTGAAAATTCACAGTGATTGCAGCCCCCCAGGTAGGGACTCTGCCTCATTTGCTGTTTGACTGAATCGAGCACAGGGTGGGCATTCCTGGAAATGAGACCTGACCAGCAGGGACATGACCAGGAAGAGAGCAGAGGGATGGTTGTGGTTAGTGGAATGTGGATTTTCACATGCACCTGCACAAAGAGAGCTGAAATACCAACCTAAGATACCCCCTCACGTTGTAAATCAAGCACTCAGACTTGTAAACACCCTTAGAATATTAACTTATGCATCAACAGAAAGATGGATTTAAACATATCCTCGCAAACAAACTGAAATACTTTTAATGAGTGCCTCTCACAGAACTCTGCACATCCATACCCATGGACTGCTGCTGGCTGCAAATGCACATCCACTGTGTTTGCTCCCCTCACTGCCTGGAGAAGGGATTTAGGATCAGGATACCTGCTTTTGACGAGCATTCCAGTGAGGAGCTGAGCAGAAAGGGAGAGGGATGGTGTTACAGCACATCTCTTCAGATACCAAATAAACCAGGAGCTGTTGAGCTGTGCTGTTTTGCTCATTGCAATAAAGTTTCTTGTTCAGCATAAAAAAGGAGGTGATTCTGGCTGGTTTATCTCTATTACCATGTATCAAACATGTATAAGCAAAAATAGTCAGATAATGAGAAAAATTACCTTTGAATAAGCATCACATAAAAGGAAATGGTTAAGATCTGCCATGAATTATTCAAGCAGCTCCAAATATAAATTGCCACAAATAGCGAGACAAGATTTTTTGCCTTTCTGTGTGTTGCACATGTCCTGCAACAACCCAAACAGCACATTCCACTTTGGAAGCTGCACACGGAGAATTGCATCGCCTCGAGGAAATCCAATGGGAGGCAACGGTACACAGGACAGATTATGCTCTTCCTCGCCTTACAGCTCCCATATATATATGTTTTAAAGCCATTTTGTGCAACTAGGAGCTTTCAGCACATTATGCCCTTGTTGAAATCCCACTACTACACCCAGAGGGTTTCACAGAAAATACTGCAGCTGAGGGGAAGCCTGGGTCCCTCAGCTGGAAATTAGGGCTGTGGAGCTGCAAGAGAATCCAGGTTCCAGTATAATTAAGAGTGATTCTTCACTAAAATGGCAATTTTGTTACTGCAATACTGACAGTTATTTAGATGCACATGGAAATAAAAAAATACTGGCTAGTGGCTAACTAAACCTGTGTAAATCTGTTTGTGCCAGCAGGGCTGCAGCACGCAGGTCAAACAGCAGATTTGGCACGGGGATGGTGGCACTTGGGCTCGCCTGCCTTTTCTAGGACACAGTGGTAATCTGCACTCGTGCTTGTCTGGGGCTGCAGGGAGCAGAGCTCCTCTCCTCTGACTTTGGTCACTGTGTGACACCTCTGACGCCTGATCAAATAAAACAGATCGAAGGCAGAGGCGCATCCTGATGTGACCTGTGAGAGCCCGGATCAGCCTCTGCATCCACGGGATTCTGCATCATCCCTCCCACTCAGCTTCCTCCTTCACCCTTCCCCTCAGCCTCTCCTTTTCTTTAAAAATTTGGGTCACCTTGCTTACACTGGCACAGATTTGCCCAATGAAAACTGCTTTTGTGCAGTCCCCCAGGGTAGGAATAAAGTGGGGATTGATGCTACAGGGAGAGAGACAGCTCTCTGTGCACAGGAATTCAGTTCTCTCTGTCTGAGGGGAATACATAGATAAGCATTTATATTATTTTATTTCCCAGAGTATTCCAGACAAAGTTCAGAATATTCCAAACATGCAATCTGTAGAAATGCATTGCTTTTCTTAAATGCTCAGAGGAGAACAGAAGTCTTTGCTTTATGAGTCTTTATTTTTTAAATTTTTTACCCTTTATTAAAAAAAAAAAAATCAAAACAAGAAATCAGCAAATATTCTGCTGCTTTGAAAGCAGCACACATTTGTGCATGCCCACTGCTTGAGAGTCTCTCTGCCTTGCCCAAGGAGCATGTGCCTAGCTCGAGTCCCCACGGTGAGTGGCAGAATCTGCCATATGGAGGTCACCTTGTCCAGGTCCATAAATAGCTCTTTTTCCTAAGCAGGGAAGGGAAGGAGCTAGTGAGAGTAATGGAAGAGGAGGCTAGCTCACATCCGTGGCACTGATTGGTGCCAGGGTTGCAGCACGCAGAGACTTGTCATGCCAGCAGCAGCGATACCGTCAATCTGCAGGCACAGGAGTCACCTCCTTCCACCCTGGAAACATGTGCCAGCCAGTTTTTCATTTCAGCTTTCACACAGGGGTTTGGATGCCTTTCAGGAGTGGAGAACAGATACTTCAGGAGAGGTGTCCTTGGGGAGACAGCAGCAGGCCCCAGGCAAAGGGATTTGCTGCTAAGGACACGGGTGGGGGGCTGCCAGGTGGGTCCCACGCTGTGGGTCAGGGCATGGAGGGGGTTTGATGAGCAGCACCATCCAACCCCCCCACTGCTGCTGAGAGCTCTGTAAAAGCACAGGCATTAAATGGTCCAGGTACAGTGACAAAAACACTGTCATTCAGGCCCCCAGTTTGTGGCAAGGACTCCTCTTCCATGCACTGACAACCAGAGACGGAAAGATTAAGAGCTGCACCTTGTGCAATGAACCTTTTTGTTTTATTCAGCTTTCAAGACACCAATAACTATGAAAATGCTACAGCAAAACCACCTGATAGCCAACAGGGTGCTCAGCTAGCACTAAGTAATTGATACCTTCATTTAAAAACAGACTGGAACGTGTCAGCCAGAATGTCGTGTCAGAATGACTTTCACAGACCAGAAAGCACATTGAGGTGTTTGCACTGCAACGTCCTGGGGAACAATGGGAAGTTAAGGAAAACATTGCAAAAATAATATTTCCAGATAAATCACAGGAAATTTAAAGGAAGGTAGAATGCAAGGAGGAGATAAAACAGTTTTTTCTTTCATTCTAATTAAAAATTTTTTAGAGTGCAAACACCTGAACTAGCTCATTTCTCTTTTTGCCTCAAAACATTTAGCTGATAAGTCATGTCAGGATATGAGGTTAAGGAGGAGGCAGAAGCATCAATCTTGATGCACTCAGACTGCAACTTTTTTAGAGTTACACCTGGTAGTAAGGAGGTGGTAACCCAGATGTTAACACCCCCTTGTGAGGGTGATGCCAGGGCCTCGCTCTCCATCCTGCTCAAAACGAACCCCTCCCATTTGTCAATACAGGAAGGGAAGAGCACTTATCCCTCCACGACATCTTTTTGCATCCCACAGGCTGCAAATCCCTGGTTTGATCTCGTTCAGTGTGGAACATCTGACATGCCTGTGATGGGGAAGCTTTAACTGCTCTTATTCCTTCTTATGATACCCATGACTATAGGATTGGATAAAAGGGATGAACAGATGGATGGATCACGTATACACACTGCAGAGCCTTTATCCTTTGCTAGGTGTTGGTTTAAGCCATGCACAGTATTTTTAAATAGCCTCTTCTCTTTTTCCTTTCCCCTTCACAAGTTTTCCTCTAATGTTCCTCCCCTCGGCAGTCTCTTCCCCCCTCTCCCATATAAACACTTTGAGCTCAAGTTTTGATATATGAAAAAACACCCAACCATGAAGCAGCCCTAAGCCAATGTTTCCTTTGTCCTTGCTCTTTAAAAGCTGTAGTTGCTTCTCAGATGAGGTAACGGGCCTCATAACACAAGAAGTATGTTTTTCAGAACTTAATGTCCTCTGCCACAGATGTCATCTCTGCCAGAGGCTTATTAACACCTCAGAAGAGCAAAGCCCTGCCCACAAAGGGAAGGGAATCTAAAGAAGATACACAAACAAAGGAGGTGAATGTTAAAAGCAGCTAATGAGGGGGAAAAAAACCCTCCACCTTCCCATCACGGCACTTCAGAACAAGTAGCATTGCCAAGCACTAAAAACCTGGGGATTAAAGAGACAATTTAGGAAGACTTGATGTGGGGAATGGAAATCTCCTGGAAGACTTTAAAAGAATAGAGAAGATCAGCACATGTATTTAGGGAAAGGAAGAACCACCTAAAAAAATATATATGTATGTATATGGGCAACTTTGCCATATATCAGGCACATTTATTTCCTATAAAGGAAATTCAGATTTGAAGGGAAATTGAAACAGGGGGACATGCACAGAGGTTTCGTTATCAAAAAAGATGTACATTCAAAGGAACTAACTGACAAAGCGAACTTGTTTGTTTACCAATCTTTCTCCTTAAACCAATCCTCTTAGAAACACCAAGAAGCACTCAAATAAAATATCCACCTCACTGACTTGTCTTTCTTGCTCTGGAAATGCTATGTGTTGCTGTTCAAATTATTTTCATTCCCCCCACTGATGCACTTGGTCCTCCTCTTTGGTTTCCAGTACTCCAGTGCTGCCCCAGGGGCACTCAGGCACCTCTGCCAAGGTGTTCCCATGGGGGTCCCACCATCTCCTGCACTGGGATGGAGTTTTCCTCCTCCTCTCTGGGACAAAGTGGGACAGGTGTCCCTTTATTCCTTTGGAGAGACTGAGACAGATCATAAAGACTAGGAATTTCTTGCCAGAGCAAGATCCTTGCTCAGAGACTCATGTAACTGGCAGGAATGTGGCTGAGTTCTGAGGCCATACTGGAGGATTTGTATGGAAAATCAACTCCTTGTATGGAAAATGGTTGGGCAAGAAGTAGTTACAGGGCCACAAAAATCAGCAGAAATAAACAATAAGTCAGGATGTTCAAAAGGGCACTATGAGTGATCTGAGCCACAGCAAGGATAATAAAATCAGCCCCTGAGAGTGTTGCTATTTAAAGAAATGTTTCATATGGAAATGAACAGCCCATAGAGGGATGAGCAGGGTTCCTGACACGCATAATGCTAAAACTGCCTGGCATTTATCCCCAGTGCAGCACACAGAGGCTGCAGGGATCACAAAACATATCACAGGGGTTAACAAAACTCAAGGGGCTAAAAGGATTCAAAAAGCTCTTAAGCCAGGTTAGACACTCCTGCAAGGACTGGATGATAATTAAAGCCTTTCCAGTTAGTTAAGTTGCATTCACTCATTCAAGGAGAGGCAAACTTTTAGCAGGGGTCTCACACTCCCTGTCTTTAGCATGAAAAACAAGTCAATGTGAAAATTATCCTGAACTGCTCCACTCTGAACTGAGGCTGCAGCAGACACTGAACAACCCATTCCTTGGAAAGAGCTGAGTCACTGAGATGTCCTGGTCACACGGTGGGGCTGGAAGTCCCCGTGTTGATAAGGACCTTTGGAGGAGATAACATTATTGTCCCTGTGGTACCTTTATCTGTCACACGGAGGGGTCATAATTCCTTGTTCTTTGAGGCTGTCCAGTGCAGCCTTGTTAACATCTCATGTGCATGGAGAGGAGACCCATGGAGTCCTAGCTCCACCCCAGGGTCAAGCATCGTGTCTTGGGCACTGGATGCACAGCAAGGAGTATTATAATTTTTCAAATTGTCCACCCCTCTCAGTGGATCCCTCCCCAGTTTTGTCAGCTGTCCTTTCCTCTGCAGGGCTGAGCCAGACCAAAGAAAAATCAGTATCATTCAAAGGGCAGAAGGATGCAGTTTGCCTCAGATGGTGCAGGCTTGGATTGCAGTCAAAGAACTGAATCTTCTGCAGAGATTAACAAGCTCCACAGGTGCAGGGGAAGAACAGGCTCTTCGAACACAGGAGAAGAAAAACACACAGTATGGAAAAATGCCCACTGCCTGACTCTCTACTGAAACTGTTAAACAACTGCCAGTGGGTTTTCTGGAGGGAGGTTGGGAGATGCAAAGGTGTGGAAATAGAGAAAGCAGCAGCCGCCGATGTCCCACAGGAAGGAAACGGCGGCCAGCGCTAGGAGATACAATCTGATCCTTTGTGTGCTCTGCAAGTTGCCTTGTTGGAATCAAAGACCGTAGAAAACCAGTTTGTGAAATAATGGTGGTGACAGAGCAGCACCTCCCCGTGTCAGGGCTGTTTCACAGAGTGGGGCTAATTCACCTTTTGTCCGCCTAATAGTACTGCAAAACCAGAATCCCTCCGAGCAGAGAGACTCAGCTATTTCATGCTGTAAACTCTTTGCAGGCAGCCTGACAACAGAACGGGCTCTGTAAAGTATTTCTGAGTAGCAATGAGCCTCAAATGGCACTTCCCAAAGCCTTTCCGTCCCATGGAGAGCAAAAAATGCGGCAGGGAAATACCAGCTTCTCGGGGAAGGGGCGTAAATAGCTCTAAGTGGGTATGGCAGCAAAAGCAATGTGATAATATGAAGGAAGAGCTGCTGAGATTATCAGTTCCTGGCATTATATTCCCAAAACACTCCTGAAGCCTCACAGCTTCCATATGGCTCATCAGACACATACAATAACATGAGTGCTCAGAACATTCAGTCCTATAGAAAGGAAACAAGAAATACAGACACGTCCCTGTGCTCCTGCACACACAGAGGTGACAGCAGGGCCTGGAACAAAAGGGACAGGAGCAAATTCCATGTTGGAGTCAGCTTCCTCCAGGCCTCCTGGCCACAAGTTCATTGTGAACATCAAACCTTTGCAGAGAGAGTTCATGTGTTGCTCCTACACGGGGCACAGATCCCACAGAGCCACCAGGGCCATCTACTCAGGTGACATTTTGGGCTCAATGGAGACATGATTCAAAGCCAGATTCCCTGGGGGCATCCTGCAGGCCTCTACTGCAGACCAGGGGGTATCACTGAGCACTTCCAGACCCACAGCCCCATGACAACTTGACAAATATCCTGCCTATGAGCAAACTGGGGAGCAATTCTGCTTGAGAGCAAAGGTTACGAGAGTGACTCTGGGTCGGTGGCTCCATGCAAACATGTCACATCTTAGTGACATAGAAGGTGTGGATGTCTCAGCCCTGGATGTCTCCAAGACGAGGTTGGACAGGGCTTGGAGCAACCTGGAATAGTGGAAGGTGTCCCTGCCCCTGTCAGGAGGGTGGAACAAGATGAGTTTTAAGATCCGTTCCCACCCAAAGCTTTCTGTGACTCCATGATTGCATGACAGCCTCAAAGTCCTCGTCCCTTTGCACTATCAACAAAGCGAGGTTTTAAGAGAGCAGAAGCTGTGATTAGTCGTGCTAGATAAACTTGGCTGTTCCCCAGATTTTTCCTAGATGATGTCCTTGTGTGGCAAATCTGGCCATTCTCAGAGCTGCTGGAATCATGGTCTTCGCTGACTGTAGCATTTTATTTTCAGTATGAGGAAGGATCAGGCCTGTAGTGAGCTCCAGAAAAACTTCTCAGTCATGGCTTGCAACCATGAAAACTCCTTTCCCAGCCTACTGAGGCTTAAAATGATGCAGTTTCAGTTTCTGTGATTCTCTTCCAAGACTGATAAGCCAGCAACAGTATTTCTTGTTTCCCAGTCATCTGTTCTTCAGTTTTCAGAACCTATTTCAGTTCTACAAACTGGCCTGCCATCTTTTCCCTTCCATGAGACTTTAGAAAGAGAAAAAGGATGAATCACCCTTTTTAAAATTACTTTTCCAAGTGGAGGGTCTCCTTCACAAAGTTACTTACTCCTAGCATCCATTGCACTGTTCCTTCTGTGGTACCTCCCATTTCTTTGATTCTTCCTCTTTCCTCACTGAGGGGCTTGTTTATTTTTATTTCTTTTTATAAGCAAAGCCTAATTCTTGGTTTTCTTGTTCAAACTCCTCAACCAAGCTCCTTGAGGAGTAAAGTAGGCATACAGAAAGTTAATGAGAAATTCTCCCTCTATCCCTGAGGACTGAAGAGGGGATAATTTAGGTAGTGTTTGGAACCAGCTCCGACCCTTTTAAGACTATCCAGCATCGCTGCGGGAGGAGAAGGATCCAACTGTCCTACATTTTCCTTGTGGATGCTAACAGAGCATGGCTTTTCTTCCATGGTTTTTATTTCCATGGCTTTCCTTCCATGGCTCTGCCAGGTCTGAGCAGGACCTGCAGTGCTCCAGGCAGCGCTGGGATGCTGCACGGTGACAGGCTCCTGACAAAAATGTTCATTTCCATCCCTTCCCTCCACTGGACACCCCGAAAGCTGCTGACTGGTTGTGGCACCTTCTGCTGGATGTGGTCACCTCATCATCTCCTAATGAGCCAGATCAGCTTTCCTCCTCATCAGGAGCAGCCACTGAACGCCTTCTCCCTCTTCCCAGGATGGGCTCTCCCCCCGCTCTGCTCTGCCGCGCTTCACCCTGGGAAATGTTTTGTGATACTTTGGATCCCTTTAAACCGTATTCTTCCATTTGGGCAGTCTTTCAACTCCATGAAAGTTACATGTTGTTTTCATTTCTTCTCAAGTACCTCAGGTCAAAGAAAGACCTATGTCACAGTGGCTCTAAAAGCCTAATAAAGTCTTTCATCCAGAGACCTGCTTGCTGGCGCAAAGTCAGGGAAAACAAACTAAGTCATCGAGTGTTGTTCAAACTGTCAGATCCTTTTCAGCATGCTCTTCCTGCCAGCCTGTTCGTGTGCGTTTGGGGGCTGGGATGGGGAGGAAGGGAAAGGGGAAAAAAAAATTCCTGATGGCAGAAAGCCCATGGAACCACTGGCACTTTTCCAATGCAGCCTCCCCCCGGCCCCCAGCCCGCCTTCATGGGCACAGGCGTCTGCCAATCTGTTCTGCACACACACACACACACACACTGCACAACACAGGCAACAAAATGACTTTCCAACAACTTTGCTCACAAGTGCCACTCTACCCCGAGTTTGGCACCTTGAGCTTTCTCCTCACCCCCGCCTCTCCGGGCTCTGCCTCCCAACGAGCTGGACAGGTTCCAGTGTTTAAAAGCCCATTTAACCACTCCCTTTTGTTTAGAAATACTAAGCCTTGATCTGATTTTATCGACCCTGCCGTGCCAAGAGGAGGAGGATGCTGAGGGTTTCTGAGGACCCTGCAATGAGCTGAAAAGCTCCACGAGCCCTTCAAGAAGGGCTTTGCCCACTTTGCAGCAGCCCTTGTGCTATTGTGGAGCCCCAGAAGGAGAGAGTGTACCATTTATGGGACCACACAGGATGGCTTCCACTCTTGCCCTTTGAAAACTTCATTATTGGCACTGAGGAGCCAAAATTCAGCTCTGTGCTTGGCTGGCACTGTCTTTTGATGGTTAAATAGCTTTCTTTACACTCTTCACCTTGTTCAGTGCTGCTATGCCCAGAAAAATCAGAGCAGCAGGGGAGTGAGGCAAAGAGGCACGAACAGGACCTCTGCTCTGATTGACAATTGTAATCTTCCTGGGTATTGTTAGGAGACATCTTTCTGCACTTGATAAACCCAGCATGATTACATGAAACATATCCTTTTAAAACATATTTCTCTTTTTCATAAAGCAGGTAAAGCCAACTGCATTTAGAGCTAATTTCAATCCCTTTGTACAGTGCAGCATTTAGATGCCCTCTTAAGGATGCTGGGTTTGAAAGTTTGTCTTTTCTCATAACCCCAGAGAAGCTCTTAACATCACTGACAGAAAGGGCTGTCAAATTACAAGTCAGACAGAACCAGAGAGCTCTGGGTAACAGGAGACCCTTCCCAAAAATACATCTCCATTTCCCACATGATTATTTCTTTGGGAAAGAACACACATTCTGTGGAAAGGTGTATCCACACACTGACCACTGAGATCACCAGCCAGGTTTTGGTTCAATTCTTCATCTCCATCATCCCATCGGTTCTGTGCTGTGGCTCATCAGGGCACTGCTAAACAGGGGGAGAAATTTAAACATCCACAGAGCTGCTATAAATTTGAATGAATACGAATAGTTTCTCATCTGTGGCAATTTGCACCAATCAAGGCTGTACCTTCATGTATCCGGCAATCTGGAGGAAAGAGTCTGCCTCCTGCTAGGCAGTTACTGACACATTTTTAGCTTCCCTACGCTGGCTCTGCCCTCCTCTGCTTTTCATTTCCCACCAAAGAGAAAACATAAAGGAAGTGATGATGAACAGGCAGCTGTGGTCAACAGAAGAAGTAGCATGATCGAGAGAGATCCTATCTAAAAAGTTCACACAGGAACAGCCTCACTGGCATTGAGAACAGCAGAGCCTGGAACAATATCACTGAAAAACAAATTACACACAGGCTCTATCCAAGTCCAAACCAGTCAGATATTTTTGATATCCTGCAGCTTCAAAGGGGATAACAGGCAGTTGAGTGCTAGTGCTGAAGATCACGTTAGCCCCACTGGATTATTCAGGTCATGCTAAACAGCAAATTCAGTGGATTAAAAGAGTTCTCATTCCTGCTGTGCACTTTTAACAGTCTGTGAGTTACACAGAGGGCTGAGGATGCTGTGTACGTCGCACGTCTTGTGTAGCACTTTATAGTCAGACAAGCTCAGCAAGGGGCATCTGCCTTCCTAAAAATTGCCATTGACCCACTCCTGTTCAGGAACACTGAGAAACCAATGGACTCACCCAGCAGCTATGTGAAAATCTCTTTGCCAAGCCATGCAGAACTCACTTTTGTGTCTGCAGTGCATCGGCGCTGTATTACCATGACAAAACCAAATTGCCACCATTGAGGACAGTCTTTGCTAACACAACAGCCCTTCTCTGGTAATAAACTCGTGTGCACAAATGACGGCACAATGAGGGGATGTGGAACTGCTAGAGGATCTCTGGGGTAGCAGCCAACAGCTTTTCAGCTTTTTTCTTGTCTGACCCAAGTCATTCTCCACGCAGGCGTTGGTGTAAAGTTCAGCAGCACAAAGCTTAGCCAACATCAGGGCAGTGTCATTGTCTCACATTAATGTACAATTCCTGCAATTGCTGCAGAGCAAAAGGCAGCACAGCCCCAGTTGTCACTGCAAAACATTTTGGACATTCTGCTGTGTCTAGCATTATCCTTGTTCTCATTATGGGTCAGTGAAATCATGGGTGTTTCTACAGAATGTCCAAAATCTGTGTGGTACCAACCCCACTAATACTGAAACCACCCACAGTAATTAAGGCTGTATTTCAGATGTCAATTACAAGCCTTTTGTAATCATTACAAATGGGGATGTGCCAGGACAGGAGGTCCTGGGACAGGCAGAAAAAGAAGCATCCATGTCTGACCCAACTCCTACCACCTTCTTGCCAACCCCCAGCCCAGCACAACAGAGACTGAGCTCCCCAGGACCATTCTGTGATGATCATTGCTCACTTGAAAAAGCAAATCCTTCAATGGGTGAGTGAGCAAATGGCAAATAAATGAGTAGAGATACTTCTGCCTGATTTTTCAGAATACCTTCTGCTGAGGTGGAGTCTTTTCTGTCTAAGAGAGGTATAAACTGTGCAGCCATCTTCCCTTCAGGGGGAGCAGCAATGGGGATTGCCCTCTCCTCCACTGCCCATGCTGGAAAACTACTAGGAATGAAATATCATTGAGACTTTTACCTCTGTCAAAACTGGGAGAGATTATCTGACAGGCTTAAAAATATTGTGGAAACTGATAGACAGAGACACCTACACACTGCTTCGTATGGCACAGAACTGTTTTCCCCAAAAAAAAAAACAAAAAACTGAGCTAAAAATGAAAACAGTCAGTCCCTGAGCAGGTCAAGACATGGATATGAGCTTGTTGGTAGTGGGCTGATGGATTCCTTGAAGAGGCAGACAGCTCTCCTGAGATTCAATGAACAATATAAGAGAAGGATTTGGTTTAGAGAAAAATGCTAAGTCGTGCACAAGGGTTTGGGAAGAGAATTATTCCCAAGACTAAACTCAATCATCAGTTCCACAGAACACCTCTGACCTCACAATCAGCACATTATGGACTCAAGTCTCACACTTGCACCCAAAACAAGAAGCTGAAGTAGCCTTTTTTCCACCCATAATGACCATCTCACTGGTGTTTTGAGACAGAAGGCAGCAAAATTTTGACATTGTACCCATGAAGTCCTCAACAAACATTACATTGATACAACAGCAGTGCAGCATTCACAGTAACAATTTGACAAAGGCTTTTTCATAAAAGTTTGCAGATATTCCTGAGTACTTTTTCAGCTGAGAAGAATCACCCAGAGCTCCCACAGAGGACATCTCGGGGGTAGGAGATGGCAAAGTTGAACATTCATCACCAGCAGATCAGGGAGCAGATGGAAACACCACAGAAAGAGGTTGCACTGAGTTTGCTGTTTCTTTAAGTCGCTGATGGATTCACACATGATGCAACTAGACACAACACAGCACTTGCATCTTCCTGCATCAGTGATTCTGCAGACATAGATCTTCCCACCCTCCTTTTCCCCCTTCCAAGGCCCAGATGTAATTTTTGTCTGCAACTGGATACAATCACTTTCTGCACACAAGCCCAGCAAAACAAAACATCCCATTTTCAGTTCACAGAGCTGCCATGGCAGAAATAAATATTATTTTGTTTGTTGGGGTTTTCTTTCTGGTTACTGTTGTTTTGTTTTCCAAAAATCATTGTTGTGCAGAACAATTTAACACAATGCATTCTTCCTGATTTGAGACTTTGCAGTTAGCTGAACGGTAGTTAGGTTGTCAGTGAAAAAGCCAGTCCTTCCAAGCCAAACCCCAAATTTCTCTGAAATCTCAAACTTTAGACAACTTCCTAAATCGACAAACCTGAGACATGCACTCGGCCTCCTCCCATTTCAGCAGGAAATGACCCCACACAGATCTCTGCAGCACTGCCATGGTTTGCACCACGCTGGCACCTTTGGGTTTGCCCCTCTGCTTGGAGCATGCCATGGCTGAGGGAAGGCTGTTGGGCACAGAGTTACCCATCCCTTACTCCCTGAATTCTGTTTGCAGTTGGTATCTGAATTTCTTGAGAGGATTGGGAGCAAATAGCTGCCTGATACCCCAGGGGTTTAGGATAAAACCCAGAGCAGAGCAGCAGCCTCACACCCACCACCACTGGGGCTGCATTTTCAGAAGCACATTGCTTGATGTTGATTTGAAGAAGGGGATGAATCCTCCTTGGAAGAGAAACCTACTTAGGGCTTTATGGTCCTGGCTCAAGCACATGTAAAGGAGCCTGAACTCCCTTTGCAGGGGGCAGCTTCAGGAATTAGCCTCTGTTTATTTCCTTCTCTCTCCCTTCTCACTTCAATTGCCTGATCTGGTGGTAATTTTCCTCTCTCTGGTGCCTCCCTACCCATCCTTTCCTTCTCTCTTCCCACCCTGTCAGCCAATGATAAAAATAGAGATGAGAAGAGACACAATTGCATAAAAGAAGGGGTTTTTCCATCTTTAATCGCAGAGGGGGATTGGTTTGTGCTCTGCCTTGCTGCAAAATCTTTGCAGGTTGGGCAGGTAAGATTTGAAGGGAGGCTGTGTGATGCATCGAGCTGAGCTGGCCCTTGACCTCCAGCTCCCTGCCTGCTCTGCCTCCAGCTTTAGTGAAGGCACCAGGCGTGAAATGGCACCAGCAGTGCTGCTTGGTGCTTTTCTGAGCAGCCTTTGGGAGGAGGGAGCAGCAGTCTCAAATGTGCTCCCTCCGTGGCGTGCACACCTTCCTCAGGCACACCTGGGCAGGAACAGTGCTCTGGGTTTGCAGCACTCACACAAAAAGCACTTTTCTGTGCACACACTGGCTCAGCAGATACAATGCTGTTGTACTCCAAGATCAGTTTCCATTTAAAAAACCTGAAATAGTGATAACTTAAGAATTAAGGAAAAAGAAAAACTAATCGATGCTTACTTTGCTTTTTGGCAGGTTAAGCTTGGGGGTTTCTTGTTCCTCAAGAGCATTGGACTTTTTGTAGCTAAGGAAAAAAAGGAAAATACTGTAAGAATAAATCAAAAGAAAAGAATTATATCAGTATACCATTTTTTGAAAGCTCTATAAGCTTTATTTTTATCTTTGCATAGTATTAAAACTGTTCAGATTAAACTTTGCAAAAAAAATATTCTCCATAGATATATCCTCATTTTTGTTGGACTACATCAGTTCTTTGATCTTTATCCACGTGGAGAACTTTTCCTTCCAGCTCTTTGCTTCCTTGCCTTTTGCCACATTTGAAACTGAGGCTGGCCCAAAACTGCTCCAAGACATCTCATCATTTTCACCAGGGTAGTTTATCACCAGACTCAGTATATTTTTCCAGTCCCCAACAGAACAATTAAAACAGCGCCAGGTTAACAAAGGATGAATTTCCAGGTACCATCAGCACAACCTGCAGGATCATCCCTCATACAAACCTGGGCAATTTCATGCATTTCCACCAGCACCATGGCAAGCTACTCAACCATTTCTGAATGCAGAGATGGGTTCTCTGTTGCCTTGTCCTTGCAAGCAGTGTCTCCTTGCCTTTTCTTTTCACCTCCATTTTTCAAGATTTCCAAGAGGAGCAGTCCTGTCCTTCACCTCCATAGTCATTTGTCCCAGCACAAACCAGATTCAAGCCACAGGAAAGCTCCAAGAGGAGATGCCAAGCCCAGGGCACTGCTGGCCTAAGGGACAGTGTCACCATGCTCAGTGTTTGATTGTATATTCCCCATACAAAATTGATTGACCATGTCTTTTCAACAGACCACAAACAGCTCTCAAATTTAACCACGAGGAAGCAGACTCCATTCAGAGATTTGAATCAACAAAATATGAACACAAAAATAAAATCTTTCCCATTATGATATTCTTTTAATGGATGCTGCCCAGTAGGGCTACATGAAGGATTTTCTCTAGTGTACTTTGGTCTGGACTTCTCAAACATATTTGAGAAATTTCCCAAAACAATTTTTTGTAGAGAAATGGATCTATCAAGATTAAAAATTTCCCCTGGAAATTCACTGTCAATATTTTTTTAACCTACTTTTCTTCCTCACTCTCTCCTCAGGAGTTCTTTGTCTCACATCAGTGCTCTGCCACTCTTGGATCCTACGAGTCCTTCTGCCTCGATGCTTCTTGGGATAAAATGATCTTTCCCAGGAGCTCTGATAGGCTGCTTTAAATCAGCTCTCTCTTGATTCATGCATTTCACAATTCTCTCTCCTCTCCATTCTTGCAGCTATAATTACTTGGGAATTTAAATTTTATTTTTAAAAAAGCAAACAAACCAAACTAAATACAAAACAACAAAAACCAAGCCACAAAGAAAAAAATGAAAAATCAACCAAAAGGCATTCTAAACCCCTCTCCCTCCCGAAATATCCATCTTTTCCTGCTGGAAATGACCCCCACTGAGCTGTGCTCAGGATGGCAGCAGAGCTGCCCGAGCCAGATGGAAGCTGCTGAAGACCTTGGAGATCAAGCCACCAGCCTTCAATCTTGACATTTGGTCGTGGGTGGCAGATTTTTTTCCTTTCACACTCAAAAATGTTGCAAACCACAGGAGTTCTCTTTGATGGGGAACTGGAGGCTGATTAACCTTATCTTCTTCTGTGCAGATACAGATGTTGAGAAACAATTTCCCACCCACACTGGCCAGAACTGGTGCCTGGACCATTGGCCAACACACAATCTGCCATCCTGAGCCCTACACCCTCTAGAGATCTCCAATGAGGTTCTGGTGCCATTCAGGACGTGGGAATCAGGGGTAAATAAAGTTTTCTCCTTTCTGTGCTGCCCTGGGAACCCGCCCTGAATGTCCCCACATTTTTAGCATCATTACAGAACATTTTCCTGATGGGCCAAAAAAATGAGCCCCCTGTTCCAATTATGCTTCCCCCAGGACGTGATGCTGAACCAGCAGGACCTTTCCCATCACAGGTGGCAGGAGATGGGACAATGCTCTCCTCTTTTTGTTTTTTTTTTTTGATAAGGAGGATCCTTCTTCATCTGCTTTCATTAAACCATGTGCCTGCGCTGTGAGCTCAAAATGACACTTTTGAATAATTTAAGATAACGATAATAGAAACATTAAAAAAAACCTCTCGTTGAGACCAAACCCAATTCCTCTCGCAGCTTCTGAATTAGTTTTTCACTTGTAGCCATTTCTGCTCTAACTTAAGAGCTATTAAAAAAAAAAAAAGGCACGATAGATATTAGGAAATTACTAATGCTTTTTTGAAAGCACCTATTGCTTAATCTTCTGCAGGACTATTTCTGGATTCCTGTGCAGCTTTCATCTTTACCCTGAGTGTTTTACAAAGCACCTCGCAGGCGCACAGCCCGGGTCCAAAGAGGACGGGTTGTTTTTGTGCATTTTCCCTGCAGCTGTTTTGTTCCACTGGAGATGATGCCTCACTGGGTCAGGACTATTTTTTTTTTTTTTAAATTTGCTTTAAGGGATGAGCTTTATTTACCAGACAACATTAACCATTTGGATTTCCCAGCTCCAAAATTCCTTGCAGGCATTCTGAATATATTAGGGTGGTTTGTTTTTTGGGTTGTTTTGGTTTTTTTTTCCTTGCTTTTAAATTCTATTTTTAAAGCCCAGAATGCTGGGTCTGACACAGCTGGGGACTTTGTTGCTTTTTTTCATTTCTTTTCTTTCAGGGAGGCAGAAACACAAACTACTCCTAAAACACCAGGATCAGGACATCATAATTTTTTCCCCAGCAACATCTGGAATATTAAGAGCCTGGAGTGGGATTGGAGTTGGCGTTGGCTGAACCAATCTCCAGCAGGAGCCTCCCCCTGCTCGTGTGAAGGGAGAAGCAGCCGGAACGTGAGGAGCAGCAGCCACACTCAGTGACTCCAGCTCCATGCCTGCACTTCTCCATTGATTTATGGGGCAGCTCATTCCCAGACCCACCTCCTTCAGGAGGAGGAACTTCAGCTCGATGTGGATAATAGGGTCCTACAGCCCCTAAAGCACTCACTGCTCTTCCTGGGGTGGGGAGGGTTGTGGCAGAGAGAAATATTCCTCCTCCCTTTGAACAGGTCTTGAAATGAGCCGAGAGCGCTGCTGCGTTTTTAATTTAAATAAAATAAAATAAAAAATGTAAAGCTCATAACCCAAAGCAGAGCCTGGGCTGTGGAGATCCCTCACCCCATTCCTGTCGTGAAAGCCGCACAATGGAAGCCGCGCTCGCCTTCCTCCCATTCAATCTCTGCCTTACATCTCTATATCTATACACACATGCCCCCACAAAGACATATTTTCTACGTTAAGCCTATGGATTACTGGCTCAGGCCCTCACAAAAAAAAAAAAAAAAAAAAAAAAAAAAAAAAAAAAAAAA
>VZTT01036421.1:47275-70123 GCA_013400855.1 Buphagus erythrorhynchus | reverse complement strand
TTTTTTCTTTGGCTTTCTACCCCCTGCCCCATTCTGAGAGCATAATAACCACTAGGAAAAGCTCTTTCAACAAGCATCTCTTGATTCTCTGGTGCTTGGTGAGGACAGACCTGTGCTGTTCTTTTCCTTTCACCCTCTCGTGACCAGATGAAAAGTATGATTTTGCTGTGGTTTTCTGAAAATTTAGGATTTCATTTGAGCACTTCCAGCCTTGCCCTCTAGATGCTTACATGGGAATTATTTCTACTGAACTGTTCTTTGAGCAAAAAAGAAAAAAGTCACTCTTCTTATTTAAGAAGGAAAATGACCTTTTATCTATAGTGGAGCAGGGATCCTTCCTTTGATCATACTCCTGGGAATGTTGCAAAATAATAATAAGATAATCCTATCCATACACTCACATTGCAGTGTTTTGCAGCCTGATTTTGCTATATTGGGCAAGAAAAATATACCTCCCCTCCACCTATCAGTACCTGTCATTTCCTAGCTAAGCTCTTCAAACAGTAGTGTCCTTGATTCCCTTTCCCCAAAAGCCATCTCTCCCCCACCCGTTGCCTGGTCTCACACTCATGCCATGGCCCTCTGTCCTTGAACAGCTGTCTCTGCAAGCTCCATCTTTCCATTTACTTTTCTCTGTTGCAGCCTTGGAATGTCTTGATGCCACGTTTTTGCCCAGGTTGTCCAACCATCCTGGAGTAAGAGTAGACACAAGACCTTGACTCTGCTGTCCTCAAGGTCCTGCTTTTATTATTAAACTTTGCTCTCTGCTTGGCTACCATGTTTGAAACCCAATGTTTGAAACTGAAATATTAGCTCCACCTCGGCCTTCCTATTACACAAACCAGGTAGAAATCTGCTGATCAGAACTTCCATGTGCTTATATCAGGCTAGGATTTCAGTTGGCTGTCTCTTTGAAACACATCTTTCAGTACTGGATCCTTGCCACACACTTCTGGGGAGGTCAGTCCTTGGGAAAGGTCACTGGCAGCTTCCAACCCACCTCTTTTGTTGTTTCTTGTGTTTCTGAAATCCTGTACTGACAATGCCCTGGAGTACAAAGGTAACCTTTGGTCTTCAACCAGTACACTGCAGTGAAACCTTGAGCCAAAATGTTTCACTGGATTTTCATGAGGACCATACACAGTGCAATCCCACCTCAGAGTAATGCAAGTTTAAATATTAAAGAATGCAGCATTTCTCTGAAGATGTCTGCCACAGTCTGCCACTGTAAAAGCACAGAACACAGTGCCAGCAGTGGGAGAAGACAGATGCCCACCATGCCTGCCAGTGCTGGTGCAGAGTGTGTGCAGCACAGAGCCCACCTCCGCTCCCCTGAGCTCTCCCTGCAGTCGTGCAGCAGGAGGTGTGCTGTGTGCCAGGGCAAGCAGTGGGACTTTGCCACATTCCACTTAGCTCTGTAGCTGAGATGGTTTAGAAAGATCTGGGTCAGGTTCAAACGAAAAGCACTTTAGCAGTCAAAGCACTCTTTTTTTTTTCAGGATGCATTTGTGAAAACAAGGCATAATATACAGCCAGGAGAATCTCTCACCCTGTACTCAGCAGAGCCCACAGAAAAAAGCACAGCTCCTTGTCCTGCAGTCTATCCTGCTAGGATGCTATGGCTCTGACCCATAGAATGTTACAAAAGAACCCAGAGAGAGCAAAAGAAAGGAATAAAGAGACCAAGTGCTTTCTCCTGTACTGTACAATACCTTACTGGGTCATGCTGTGCGTGTCACTGTAGCTTTCTGAGATTTTTTCCTATTGGTAAAAATAAAACTGCTGTTACAAATTTTCTCATCAGGTCCTTCCACTGGTCAGTCATGCACTTGCATTAGCACAGTTTTGTCATCTTTAATGTTGCATTTGCATACCTGGATCCTGTGGCCCTATTTACTTCTGGCTTGACCTCCTTGGTCCTACTCCCTTTGTATCCAGGATAATCACAAGCATCTGCTACCCACAGTCAGCAGCTTTTCCAGATTATGCAGCTTCTGAGAGAGTGTTGGCCTATTTTATTTTGTCAATATGAAGACAGAGGCTGTGTTTACCACCCGAGCTGCTGCAATGCCCTCTGAGATATATTCAGGCAAATGTGTGTCTCATGTTTTTGTGCTCTAGTGGGTACAGAAATAGAGAGGGAAGAAAATTCCATGAAGAAAGGACAAAAACTTAGTTTGCCCACTATTGAAGGTCTATACCTTAACATTATCTTGATACAAAGAAATAAATAATAAACTTGGGATGCTTTTAAGGATGACACTGCATTAGAACTGGGTACTTCAAAATAGCCCAGAAAAAAAGGAGGTCTAGACAGTGCTGCATGATGCTGGTGGTCTGGAGGGTAACAAACAAATGAGGACATATGGATTCAGAGCCCAATGTTGCAAGTGAAGTCCAGCTCTTGGGAAAAAAAAAGACAAGGGACCTGAGAAAGGGCTGTGACACCTGGCTGAGTCAAAGACAAAACACCTATTTATTCAGGACAAATTATCTTCTTTTACTTCTTTTTTCCCCTTGAGGAAATACAAGGTAATTCTGTTGGAAACACTGGAGTTATCTGCAGATTCTCTGGTGTGCATGGGCTCAGTAACTTCCTCTGTGTAAGCTGAGGGCTGTGGAAATGAAGAGAGCAGTCAGCAGCATGAGAAAGGTGAGAGTTCACCTGGCAGAAAGTGATAATAGCAGGGATAAGGAGGTTTTCAGAATTCAGTTCCATGGGTAACTGGTTTCATATATATTTCATAAAAAGGCTTTTAGATCCAAAGTTTTACTCATTTCTAAGTAGCCCATATCATCACACTTTGCCTTTCATATTTGCTTGCTTGCCAGGTTATGTTAGCTGTTAAAAAGATCTTGCCTCTAAGGCTTTCTGTGCCCACTATGCTGCTGTCCAAAATGGCAATATTCTCACCTGCTCCTGAAATGTCGAGATGCATTTTTTTTCTCCTATGGGATAGAAATAATTTCTGAAGACCAGACATTTAAATACTCGGCTAAAGTGAACACCAAACCTTCTATTCCTATTTTTATTTTCATTTTCTGTATTGTATTTTTGTATGTAGCATCCATAGGCAAAGCCCCAAGATACTAAAAGGAGATAGTAGTAGTTAAAGACAGTATTGTGACCATTACTTCATGGCAGTTTACAATTTATTTCCATGGAAACTCATTAGTAGTGATCTTTTAGATCATCTTCTGAAGGGTTGTCCCAAACAATTTATGTTCTGGTGTCCTGATCAGATAACTTTTGAATTTCATCCAGCTTTTAAAAGTTGGATTGAACAGCTAGATAATATAAACAAGAAGGTCATTTGTATCACCTCATTTTAGCCATCTCCAATGCTACACCCTGCCCAAACCCTGCAATCTAATTCTTCAGTGAAATAGTTTAGAAGATTGGATAAAATTTCACCCAAAAGTCTTCACAGAATACCTGAAAATAATTTGATGAGCTGCTGAACCACGGTGTCATCTTATCCGTCTTGACTTTGTTGGCACTCACTACCATAGATTTATATCAGAAATTTGCCATTGGAACAAGTGTCTGAGACAGATTACACGGGGTTACACTGGTGACATCCTGTCAGCTGGGTCATTGTGTTTCACATCATAAACTGCAGATGTGCAACTGAGCAAGACATAACTTTTAATGCAACAAGGATTACAGCAAATGACAACATAGATTCCATATATAATATGCTACCTTAAAAAGAAACAATAAAAAATGGACTACTTCTAATAAACGAAGTGGCTTTTTCTTTGTAGAAATGTAACAGTGTGGTGGACTGACCTTGCCTGGATGCCATGTGCTCTCCAAAGCTGCCCTACCCCTCCTCTCCTCAGCTGGACAGAATACAAATCAAAGATTCCTGGCTGGAGATAAGGACAAGGAGAGACCATTCACCTGTTACTGTCACAGGCAAAACAGACTTGACTCAGGGAAATTGATTGAATTTATTGCCAATTAGATCAGAGTAGGATAATGAGAAATAAAACCAAATCATAAATCACCTTTCCCCCCTTCTTCCCAGGCTTAACGTCACTCCCAATTCCTTCTCCCCTCCAGCAGCGCAGGGAGATGGGGAATGGGGATTTTGGTCAGTTCACACCAAGACCTTGCCATATGAAACCAGTACAAACAGTGCCAAACAATCCAGTGAGATATGCACATGGTGATGTCCCTGTGCCCCTCAGCGTGCTCCTCTCCTTGAACTGCAGATTGAGCATTTAATTTTTTTCATTCTCACCTACCAATGCCCCGGACTCAATTCTTGTACACATGCAGAATAAGAAACAGCACCATTGCTTTTGACAATTTTGTCCTTCTGAAAACCAGACTGCTGGGGAAAAAGCAAAATGCCACTATTTTCATAGCTGCTCATCAGGTGTCCCTCCTGCAGCCCCCAGGGAAGAGCAGAGGGGTGCAGTGAACTCCTGCTGACCAAGAGCACAGGATGCAATTTCACCACTGCAACAGGGAATTCAGCACAGATTCATTTGCCCTGCTGAGAAGCATCCTCTATGTATAATGCCAAGACATGGCAAAAATGAGTGGCTCTGAACACCTTCTCACTTTGGAAGCCCCTTGTCACATCTCAGGGAGCCTCATCCAGTCTCAGGGTGGAGTTTCAGGATGGATTATTAGTTTCTTTCCCTCCTCCCCAGTGTGCCCATTTGGGATTGTTATTCAGAGATTTTGCAAGAGGACCTTTAATTTGAGATGCACTACAGAAACGTCAGCTTACATAGCAACTCCCCGATGGAAGACAGTCCTCTTCCTCACCACCTGCAGGAATAGTTTCAGGCCCAGTAACTTGCTCTTGTTGTCAGCTGTTGTGGTTTAAGCCCAGCCAGCAGCCAAGCTTCACACAGCCACTCATCCACTCCCCACCAGCAGGACTGGGGAGAGAATCAGAAGGGTAAAAACTGGAGAACTTGCGGGTTGAGATGAAGAAAGTTTAATAGAGAAAGCAAAAGCCACACACAGAAGCAAAGCACAAGGAATTAATTCACTGCTTCCCCTGGGCAGGCAGATGTTCAGCCAACTCCAGGAGAGCCCCATCTGTATAACAGTGACTTGGGATGACAAACACCATCACTCCAAACATTATCCCCTTCCTACTTCTTCCCCCCATTTTATATAACTGAGCATGATGTCAAACGGTCTGGAATACCCCTCTGGTCTGACTTGGGGTCACCTGTCCTGTCTGTGTCTCCTCCCAACCTCCCACACACCCTCAGTTTCCTTACCGTGTGGCAGCATGAAAGAAGAAAGAAATGGCCTTGGCTTCCAGTGCTGTCAGTCTGGCACCTTTTCTGAGCTCCACATTCTCCTGAAAATGTAAATGGAGATGGTGAGGATGACAGCTAAATGCACATGGTGTCATTTTGCTGCATCAAAATTTAAAAATTAAATCATTTTTAGTAAGAGCTTCCATTCTTTGAAGATTAATTTTAACTATGAGAGGCAAGTATGTTGTTAATAATGGAATATTTTCTTTTTAATCATGAAAGAAAATAAACTAGCAGAGAAATTCTAGGATAACATAAACACATTTAATTAAATGATAGCATTCCATATTAAGTTTGTTGTGTTTTTTTTTTTCTTGCGCTTGGGATGCTTCCAGCCAAAGATCTGGCAATTTATAAATAAACAGATCAATGTATTGTGAACATCTTTTTCCTTTCCAAGAGTGGATATAGAAACAACAACCTAAAAGGGAACAAGCACAGAATGATCTCTACAACTGCTGCAAGGACTGCCTACTCAAAGTTGGAATTTACAGAATTTTAATGCATCATCTGACCTTCCAAAAAGTATGAGCTCATACTCATACCAATGATCTCCTTCAGAGAGGAAACTAGGATTGTCTGCATTTGTTCCCTAATGTTTGACATCCTGGAAGTGAAGATTTAAAATAATCCACATGGAAATTGCATCTAGGCATGGCATTGCATATTTTCACACAGCCCATTTCTTGTTTCTTTAGCATGTCTCATTCAAAAATAATGGTGCTAAATGGCACTAAGGAGGAAAAACCTTACCCAGACAAATTGCTTGACTGCTAAAAACCCACTCTACCTGCACACCATCTCTGCTCTTTTAGCATGAATTGAAACTCACATGAATAAGGGAAAAACACACTTTTCATTCCCTCTTTCTTCTCATTAGAAACCATGAGGGTGAAAAGAGCTAAAGGCAAAATTCTTTATTGCTTGGGGTTATTTGGTGCTTCTTCAGAGAATAATTACTGAATGGACTCACCTTGCTAAGTTTTCTCTTATAAGGAAGGATCATTTGTACAGGCCACTTGCAATGAGAATTCCAGCCTGGAAGTGCTTACCCATGTCGATATAAAGCTGTAGAAAAAGGAACATAAACAAAACCTGAAAGTCCAGGGAATTTCCTTTTACTTAATGTTCAGAAAACATAGCTGTGGCCTATCAGACAATGCAGCTTTATTAAATTGCATTGATTGGGAATAAAAGAGAATTGAAAAAAAACATGAGTGAATAGCAAAAGCAGTGTCCTGTAAGACTTGAAAGGAAGGACATGCTCAGTCTGATGATATTCTGATTTTAAGGACTAAGTATCCATTTTATTTCAGCTGCTCCATATTTTTTCTTACACAGTTCTACTGCAACTTTTTTTTTTTTTTAGATCTCCTAAGCTGCTATGAGCTCAATAGCATTCTTATAAGGATTCTGATTCCTTTTTCATTCCCATGAAAAAGGATGCTCCTCTGAAAAGGTGATATGTTTCCTTCCCACCACTCTTGTTCCTGTCATTGTCTATTTAATTCAAATTTGATTTATTTAAGGGATTTAGGAGCTGCTTAAATAAAATAAATTAAAATCACATTCTAAAAAATATCTTAATTCAAAATGAGGACAACTCATCTTCTCCTCCAAAAAATACAAAATGGAAGCTTTTGCCTTGAGCTCAGTCCTTTCCCTGTGTCTTGATGTGCCTGGGAGACAATCCAGACCAACCTTAAAACATCTCTGTGGCTTTGGGTTGGGAGATTCTTTTAGGCCATGAACACCTTTTCACTAAGGACCATGTTACTCTGGAGAGCAAAGGGAGAGTTTTGGCATGTGAGCATCCTCTCCTGAGCATCTCTGCTATTGACTTGGGAATGGAAATGAAACATTTCTGGCACCCAGAAAAATTAACACCTTGAGTGGCTTACCTCTCTGAGCAGGTAACTCTTTTTTTTAAGAATTCTCACATTAATTTGATCAGCCCTAGTTCTATTTCATTCAAGACAACATCTGCCTCCAGAGCACTGCACAAATATTGACTTTCCACTAATTTTTGAATAGAAACTGGGAGAAATTTTACCCAACAACCAAACCGATTAACACTTACACAGACGTCTGTGCCTCTTTAAGAGCCTTTTGCAATTTTTATGGGATTTTTGTCCTAACTCATCACATTTCTGTTAGTACTATTATTGCTAAAGAAAAGGAAACAATAGAAATCATAGTAATTGTAATAATAATAAAAGTAATAATAATAAAAATTGTGATGTCTTACATCTTTCAGTCTATAAAATCAGATTTCAGCCTTCTCTTTTTATCTTCACTCAGTTTCTACTCTGGTTTTCCTTCTATCTTCTTCCTCTTTCATCAATCTGCTATCCCATTCATTCCCTTTTCTAGCAATTTTTTGCCTCGTTCTGCTCTGCCCTTGTAACTTGCACACTGGCCATTTGCTTGCTGTTCCTGAACTTTGTTTCTCACACTAAAAAGAGCAACTCTTTGGTTCCTCTGGGACCTTCTAAAGACCACTGCTCATCTCACATGCAAAGAGGAATAAAAACTTTGATGATAACAAAGCCTGAGTTCTGGATCTGTTGGCTTCCAGCAGACTCTCCCAACTGGATAAATGTGTTCATTTCAATATAACCATTAATCACATACTTAAAATTCTTTGCTCAGAACCACTACCCAGCTGAATATGCAGAAAGAGCACTGAAGCATGCAGGAGTATGGAAAAACAAAAGGAAAGGCAAAAAGCCTATAATTATACTAAAATACTGTAAAGCATTTCATTGCACACAGAACTATGTATTTTTCCTAGGTTTACTGGAGCTTGGTTGGACTTTGGGAAGAAGATATTGAACCAAATGACACAGCTGTATTTTAAAATATATTAAAAATAATTTAAATAATTTTAAAGTATACTAAAAAAGAATAATCTGTTTATTTCCGAATACAATAGGTTTAATTCAATATTTGGTTGAACTGATGATGTCTGATGGTTAATCTCTGATGCTTCCTTCTCACACAGCTGTGACTCTTACAAAATGTCTGAAACACTCATGAGAAAAATAACAAAGGTTGATGTCACTTCCCTATTTTTTTGTTAAGGTTTGGTTTTATTTTTGTTTTAATCTGCTACATTGTGTGAGGCCTGTGTAGGCAAAATTGGTCTTGAAGGTGGGTTAACCTAGAACTCAGTCTGTGTTAGGTATTCCTCAGTCTCCCCTCATTCACTTTGTATGAATTGACAGGAAGAAATTATTTATCTAACATCCTCAGGAAAAAACCTCTTCATAAATATCAGCTGTGGAAAGGCCATGTCAGATCAAAAACCACTTTTCCAACAGAAATCAATGAAATGCATTTATTTCCAACAAAAACAAATATCTTTTGAAAATTCACACTTTCCAGTGAACAGCTGTTTCACTGGAAAATTCCTGACCAGCAGTAGCATATGGAAAGACAAAGTCATCATGACTCGGTGTTGTCATCTTGTCTTCCTTGGAGGATTAATATGGATCAGTAATAATGGCAGTAGCCAGAGCAATTAATAATTGAAAATGTGCTAATGAGCACATTGATGAAGTCAGCAGAGTCAGAAATTTCTTACTCATTTCTTACTCATAGTATTTTTGCCTCTTTTTGATCCTTTTACACCATGTGCTGAGCAAAGAATGGAGTTTGCCTCCTTATAAGGCCTGACCATCCTTTATAAATGGAATTCTCTTTGATGATACTATGACTGCAAGTAGATTCCTGGCCATTAAAATCCTGCCTGAGTTTCCCCAGTTTTCTTGCTTCTCTTTTGAAGTTCTATGTAGTCCATTAATGTAGGGACCTGGTATTATTTTTGTTCTGTATACTACTTTATCTGTCAAATATGCAGGCCATCAAGGATGATTACACATTCCCTGTACACATCTGTCTTCTCTTTTCAGCATGAGCAATCCTACCTGGTTAGGCCCTTTACAGTGCTTTCATGGCCTCTAATAAGAGCCACCAGAAACAGGAAAATCTTAATCTCTAGGTTCATCTGCCATCTTTGTTGTAAAATCAGCTTGAGCTGTAATCCAGGAAATCCTTGCTAGATGCTCAGGCTGATGCTCTTAATGGTTTTGCTCTGCTGAAGGCTCTGGGCTGGCTGGTTTCTTAATGAAATAACTGTGCTGCACAGGGGAGCTCCTGCCTCTCAGGTCGGCTCTGTAGGGAACAGAAAAACCTGTCCTTGGAGTCACCTCTTGTGGGTTAAGTGCAGGATAAGGAGTGATAGGCAAAGGAGAAGCAAGAACAAATAAGTAGACTCATTTTCCCAGCTGCCTCATCTCTTCCCTTTGCAAAATCATTTCAATATTACATCCTTCATACACAAAATGTCTTTAAGGCTTTATCAGAGATACTTTAAATTAGAATTTGCATTGTTCTTTTGTTTTTCCACAACTCTACATCTTATTTATGGCACCTGCAAAATGCCACCTGTGGTTGACAGGAATTATTCTGAATGCAACACACAGATCAAATGGAACATCTAGAGCCCTGAAAAGTGTTCTGAATGTATGCCATAACCATGAAGTTTAGAATGGGATACACAACCTGCAAATCTAAGATTTTCCCCTAAAATTACACAGTGGCCATTAGTAGTCACGTGCCTATTGGAGGAACTTCTGAAGTACACTGGGCTCCTGTGGAAAGGAGGAGGGAACAGAAAGAGGGGAATCAAGCTGCAGTTTTCAGGGCTGCAAGCAGAAATTTCTGTTTCCAGGAGGAAGAAACTAATTTGTCAAGATAAGAAATAGTACAGAATAATGTCTCTCTGTTATCAGGAGCACTGGAACAGAGTAGTAAGTGGTCTGTCCTATCCACGAGGGCAAAGCAGCATGTGGGAAGGACTGTGTGTGGTTGATGTCATGCCATCCAGCTCCAAGCTACCCACTTAACAGCTGCATATTCCCAGCAAACATGACTAATGCAGACGAGGCAGATGAAATGCACATGCTCATACTAAGGAAGAAAAGAACTTCAATTATACTGTTTCAGTGCAATAATCCCATTAAACAAAAGTTGCACACCAACAGGATGAAAAATCAAAGCAAGGAGCAATTCTAGGTATGGCTGAAAGATGCTGAGATGTTCAGGTTGGGATCCATGCAGGAGTGCTTCCAAGGACCAGTGCAAAGATGTGCAGCTCTCTCCTTTGCTGATGTACGCCCTGCCTGCTGCTCAGTCCTGGGGGATTTTTAATCCTTTTCCAATGGCTATGCAGGACTTTCAATACAGGACTTTCAATACTTGCTTTTTTCCACAGGTTTCCTGCAGTGTAGAGACTCTTATCCAAACACTTCAACCAGTTTTGATAATATCATCTAAGTTCAAAGCAACAAGTGAGTATTTTATAGACTATAAACTAACTTCATAAATTTTCTTGCTGAGTAATGCATGAAGAAAATTAGGCCTGTAATCACCTATCACTGCATCTGCTTCAATTTTTTTTCCCAGAACGCTCTGACAGCAAAAAATTAAAAAAAAAAAAAAACCAAAAAAAAAAAAAACCAAAACCAAAACAAAACAAAACAAAACAAATCAAAACCCCAAAAACCAAAAAACAACCCAAAAAAACCCAAACAAACAAACAAACAAACAAAAAAACAAAACAAAACAAAACAAAACAAAACCAAAAAAAAAAACAAAAAAAACACCCCTAGAACAAAAACAACAAACAAAACCCCCAAAACTCACAGTGGTAAGTAAATTAGTCAGAGTAAAGAGCACATTTATACACATAGAGAGTGCAAGTAGTTAATTAGCTGAAGCAAATTAATTAAAATTCAGGAGGCCACACATTCTTATTTCCTTTAAAGCTGTTCTTTCATTTTAGCTATGTCAAAAGTGCCTTTTATTAAGGTGCCAAAGTTCAAACAGAAATTACTTATTGTTTTAATGGTTTGAAAAACTTGTACATCTTTCCTTACAGAACCCTCAGGTCCATGCAGCTGCACTTTGCTGTACCTGCTTTTCCAGCCACCACCTAGGAGATGCTTTCAGGTCCTTGGTAGGAGTGTAGAAACAAATAGGTGTAACGCTAGTGAGAGCTTAGATAACAATTATCAGTCAGAGTTATTGATTACAAGAACTGAAGGCTAAGACTGGAGCCAGGAGCCAGGGGTCGAGACTCCACTGAGCTGCAGTACAGCACCAAGGGGAAGCACCCAGGAGGGAGACCTGAGCTGCCTGCAGCACACACACCAGAATGGAGCAACACAAGAGCACGGCAAGGGGCTGAGCTCGGAGGGCAGCACAGCAATACTGCCCATTGGGGCACAGCACAGCCAGTAGGACTGGGATTGGGCTGATGGTTTAGCAGCAGGAACAAGGGCAGCAGGAACAGAGGCACGGCTGGAATACCCAGCACCTAATGAGAGCCTAGGAGACTGAAAGGCATTCAGGTGACTGCTGGCTCTGCCTCATGGGATTTGGGAGGAATAGCTGTAGATGGAGATATTTTTGGAGTAAGCAATCAATTTAATGAAGCAGGATTCCTCCAGTTCTTTGACTGTCAAGAGCATATATCTGCAAAGCAGTATTTCATAAACTTATATTTTTTATGATTAAAAAAAAAAAAAGGAAAAAATTTAAAAAACTTAGGGCTTTGAGCATGCTAGACATTCATAAATATTTGGAGCACTATGAGTTTATATCCCATTTACAAATTACTTAATTATTGTATTCCTATTCCTCTAATACAAGTAATTCCACTTTATTGTTATAAAATGCTATGTAACGTGTCAGGTATTTTAAATACCATGACATTCTAATGAATATATTCATGTCTGAATATCTAATAGGAAACAATATTAAGAAAAAAAAACAACAAAACTTTACCAATAGACTGCATAATAAAGTGTTTATAATAGTAAATGTTTATATTATATTAGTATTTTATGGTACATAATATATTGATATGTGAAATGTGACTACTTGGGTAGCTACAGATAATTTAAAACCAATATGTTACCCTAAATGTAAAACTGCATTTAAAGAAAATCACAAGATCTCCAAGGTACAATTTCCTTTGTGAACAGACAAATCTTCCCTAGAAATTTCTGAATTCTGGAATTTACTGAAGACTTGTCATAAAATTTAATTGTATACTGTTGAATTTACATAGGACACCTGATTTTCACAGAACAAATGTAATTATGCTTGTCCATTCCTAAATAAAAAGTGGGAATCTTTTTAAACTATTTCTGTATTTCCAGTGATGGCTAATGCTTATAAATTATTTACGTTGTAATCATATTATTTTTCCTTGTGCATTAGCAGTGAATTAATGACTGGATGATCAGCTATTAAGAAATTGGAGAATCTGACCTTTGACATTTGGGGAAACTTTTTTCAGAATCCCTTAAGGGATTTTGCAGAAAGGCTCTTTTCACCATGTCTTCTGAGTTCCTTGTTATTTTATCTACCATTTATTATTCCTTTTGAGCTGGAAAAAAAGAGTTATTCAACAGTGATGTTTTTTCAAGAAGTTGTTTATGTAACAGATGCACTTTCAGATTAACAAGTCTGTCTTTTCTCTCTGCATAGCTTGACTATTGAATCAGATTGCCTCTTTACCTTTAATGGTGTCTTTTTTGGATGAATTCCCCAGGCTTAAATGCTGCTTCACAACCAGGTATTTCTAGCTCAGTGCAGATTTGTTCACCCAAGGGACACATACACATAGCAGTTCTAGGCTATCATCTAGACCTTTCTGGAATCTTGACCATCTTTCTTGTCCTCTGGTATCAGCAATAATACTAAGATATGTTGCTTCCTGGAGTGGCAAATTAATGAGAAAAGGTATCCTGAGGACAAACACCACATCTGCCCCAAAACAACAAAGCTGTGCTAAGGGAAAGGAGGATATAAGATTTGCACATCTGTGCACACCTGGAATTTTGCAACCATCATAAAGTAGAGTAATTCTGGAGCACCTGAGGAAAAGGGACTCAGGGAGCCAGGTGAAGTTGGGCAAAGATGTTGTGCTTACAGATCCAAACACAAGCCAAACAATCTACTGACTCTATGTATACTCTCTGCTTTTCAGACCCAGACACCACTGTGGAAAATAGAAAGAAAAAACAATACTAATCTTGCAAAATAAATATCCCAGGCAAGTTGTGTTCCAGGCATTCTAGGGCACTCAAATTTGGCAGTACAAGCTTCCCAGACTGCTTGTAATGTTCAGCTTTCTGTTCTTCACTTTAAAGTTGAAAGTAGTTCAAAATTGTTGAAAATAGTTCACTTGGTGAAAATAGTGCTAGAGAATTTATGTGGGTTCATTAAATGCACACACTTATATTTGAGATCATCCTCTAGACCTTGTATTGTCAACAGACAGAAAGAGGCATTTCTAGAGCGTAAGTCCTCCCACCTTCCAACAATTAAAACAGCCCAGGTGAATTACACTGTAGGAAGGTGTATCTTTCTCCACTAGTAATGCCACACAGGAAAGTGGAGATTTTGAAGTTGAGAACACCTGAAGCCAGGTGGAATTAATTTCGCCTTATTTTTAAAGGCTTTGGTTACTTCAGTCACCAAACTTCCTCTCCTTTGCTCTTCTCTCATACTTTGCAACTTCCCTTTATTTTTCTGCCTAGTTTCTGCCTTGCATCCTTTTTCAGCTGATGTAGCAATACCACAGAGTTCTTAAGAACCTGAAGTCTGCTTGTTGCAGTGGGAGATAGAGAAAGATGAAAAGCAAAAGCATCAAAATAAGGCAACAAAACAGAATGACAAGCAAAAAAGTCAAAGCAATTTTAGCAGCACCATCAGCTTTTAAATACTAGTACATTTTATAAGAAAACAGCCTAAATTAGGCTACAGATATGATTTGAAATGTATAGAGATTATAAGGCCAAATGATGCAGAAGCAGTCTGCTCTCTTGCAGAACACTAAAATGCTATATTTATAACTGGGACTCAGCGTGGCTTCCTAGAAAGAGGCCTAATAAATAACAGAGAATATAGCAAATTTCCACTTCCCCAACTGTGAATGCTTTCTTTCCCCATGCAAATCTGTCATGCAAACCATAGTGAACAATTTTGATTTGCCTTCTTCATGGACATTTTTTAATTAATCAGATGACATGTGAACACTGTGTATGTTAGACATGCTGTGCTATTGTTCTGGTGGTTTTAAACTAATGGTATTACATTGCATTTTCCATAATGACAACTTCAGCTGAGAGGTTTTTTTGCAGCTTTTCCATCTCATATCCTTGAACATCAAATGTCAACAAGGCTTTTATGTAAATATCATAGAATCCCAGAATAGTCATCTAGTCTAAACTTCTGCTGAAAGCAGGAACATGTAGAGCAGGTTGCTGAGGGCTATATTCAGTTGGGGTTTGAGTGTCTCCAAGGATTCAAACTAGTGTCCTGCAACATTCACTCTCAGAGTGAATAAGTTTTCTCTTATGTTTAAATGAAATTTACCAAATTTCAATTTGTGTCTGTTGCCCATTGTCTTTTCACTGGGTACCACTGTGAAGAGTCTGGCTCTGTCTTCTTTATTACCCCCAGACATGTGTTCATAAATATTGATAAAATTGCCCTTAGCCTTCCTTTCTCAAGACTAAACAGTCTCAGCTCTCTCAGCCTTTTCTCAAAGGAGAGAGGCCCCAGTCTCCTAATCAGGACAGCTCTTTTCCAGAGCTGGTATGTATATCCATGTCTTACTGACGAGCCCAGGATGGGGCTCAGCACTACAGATACATCTCACCAGGGCAGATCAGAGGGGAAGGACCACCTCCCTACACCTGATGAAACCCAGGAGGCTGTTGGGTCCAAACTTTCACCTTGTCTTCAGGGTCCTGGAAGTCCTGAAGGCAAATCTTATCTGTGCAAATTAAGGCAAAGGCAGCATTGTGCATCTTGGCCATTTTTGTGTCATTTGTTTGTCCTATTCAACACAGGGCCTTTCCTGCTGAGACAGTTGTAGAAGCCCTTCTGGTGGCTTTTCATGTCCCTTAACAGATTCAAGTCCTGGGAGGCTTTGCCTTTTCTAATGCTATTCTTGCATGCTCAGACAGCATGCAAGGGAAAGGAGATTTTCTGAGTATTCCTTATGGGTTACCTATTCTTACTCCCACCTCTTGTGATGCTTCCTTTATATGACAGTGTTTTTTCAGGAGCTCATTGTCCATGAAGACCTCCTGCCACCTTTGTTTGGCTTTCTGCAAATCAGGATGGACTGCTCTTAACCTTTGAGGAGGGGGTCCTTGAAAAATTAGTAAACTCACCTGAACCTCTCTTGTCTGCAGGCCCATCTCCTATGGGATTCATCTAAGTAGATCCCTGAGCAGGTCTTTTACTATGAAAAGTGTGAGAGCTTCCCTCATAATGTTGTTATCTTAGCACTTTCTTATTTGGGTGTATATGCTCGAGGCCCCCTTCAGTCCTGCACAGCAGGTTTCAAGGTCTCTCTTGTTCATCCTACATCTTTTACTTGTCAGCCCAGCCCATTCCTTCCTCACTTGACTATGGTTGTACTTTACCCCTCCCATCTTTCCCATTTTCAAAATGTCTTTACCACATTGGCCAGCCTGTTGGCAAAAATGCTTTTGGTTTGCCTACTATGGTGGGATCTCATCTCTTCCCCAATCTTTGATCCTCACAAGGGACCCAGGCTCATAAAAAGAAATCCCTATCGTTGACGTGAGCTGAACAACCACTTTTTGATCCAAAGGATTCATTCACTTCCTGTCAAGCCTTTCCCCCTCACCAGCAGGATCAAGAACAAACCCATTTGGCCCCTGTGCTCTCTCCCACAGTCATGTAGACACACTCCATACACTTCATGTCTTCCCTGGTAGCAGCTTTGATGTCCACTGGGAAGCGCAGCAGGGGTCAACATTCTGAGGACAAGACAAGCCACATCAGTGTCTCCACAATGTCTCAGATTCAGCTTCTAGCAAGTAGTAAACCTCCCTAGAAACCAGTTCAGGTGGGTAGACAGCCTTGAGCAATATCAATATCCAGCACAATTTTCCAACCCAAAGTGTGCTTTGGCTATTGCAGTAAACAGGAGTTAAGCATCTGAGAACCCCATTGGTACAAACTCTTCCAGACACCCTCTGGGACAGAACTGGTGTCAACCCCTGGCAGACTGTCCTAAGAATCTGTATGCAAGATACAATGCAGCCATAGACCCAAACTCAAAGATCCCAGTGGAATATCCTTACCTTTGCTTTTGACTCCTCTCAGCTCTAGCCCCAAGTCAAAGCTACAGAGGAAGCAGCAGGAGCAAAGAGAGAAAATGAGCCTTACACAAAAGTTTTAAATATGCACCATTTCTTACAAATTTACTTAATAAAGCTTGTTTATATCCCTACGTTGACATGCTTCAGGTAGCTTTTGCCATGCAGCTAATCAGCCTTTGAATGTCATCTACTTGAAGTGCTGTGTTTTGAACTGTAATTTAGAGGTACCCTTAGCTTTTATTTTCTGGCAAGAGTAGATACAATTCCTTCCACATATATCCTGTACTGCTACGTGGTGCCAAGGCACCTGCCTTCAGAAAAAAAAAAAAAAAAAAAAAGTTTTGATCATGTGAAGAAAAGAAAGATTTAGAAAAATGCGCTGAGAAAAGCAAGTAGCGTCTGTGTCTGTGCTCATTGAAGGTTCATCATCTTCTGAGAAATCAGAAGGGGAAGGAAGTAGCTCTCCTGTGCCAAGTCATACTCTGACTAGAGATGCCGACAATTTTTATTTTAAAGGTCAAGGTCATAGATTAAATTTGTAATTGTCAATTCATTGAAAATAAATTGCTTGTCCAAAAGGGTTAGCCTCAGCAAATGTTTCAACCTGAGGTATGTATGGGACAAAAGTGCTAATATTGTCAAAGTTTTATTTTGATGTTTTTAGATTATAAAATGTAAGATTTGGCTTTATTACGATTTTTAATTGCAAACATTGAAATTAATGCTAATAAAGAGATAGTGAAATAGTAAGAATAAAACTAAACAATTGAAGATGATCTGAATGGAATGTTTGTAATTGCTCCATCTGTGATTTTTTTTAGAGGGGAAATAGCAGGGAGGGAATTCTGCCCACAAGAATGGGCTATTGTTTTTTCCCCCTTATTTGGGATGCTATTTTTTTTTTTCATATGGCTCCAAACCATTTCCTGCCTCACTGTGAGGCTGAATATATATCCAGGGTGCTACTCTGGGTACTTGAACAACAGAGAGTTCTGGCATGGCTATTATACTATCTTACCATGCAAAAAACAAACCAAATCAAACCCAACTCCAAACCATTAAACCTGGGAAGGTCAGAGAACCAGGGCAGTTTAAAGGAGTGAGCTTCCTCCTTTTATGTGTAAGGTATTGGACACCCTTTAAGCAATATATTATTTATATCCTTATGAGACCAAAGCAAACCCCTTGACTATAACTATCCATTTTCATGGCATTTATTTTATCAAGTGAAGTGAGCAATAATACTAGAAACAAGAACCTCTCTGGACATAGTTTTACTGTTGGTGTTAGATACATTAGTGTTAGACACTGTCTTACTGTTAGATACATTAGCGCCAATCACAAGCACTACAAGAGATACAGCTTCTTTTCCTCTTATTACTTAACTAATTTACATATATTATAAAGAGATTTTTTTCTAGTGCAATGATTTAATAATTCATCAGTTTTCACATACAGCTTCTTTAAAAAGTCTATTCTACAGTGACATTTCAGTTAGCACTGTTGATTTTTTCACAATAAAATTATTTCGCAGTAAGTACAATATTTAAAAAAACCCAAACGTGCAGTGAGTGCTAGCTCCCAGCAATGACCCTAAAAACACCAAGTATGCCATACCTGGGATTTTTACTTCTGAACTACCTCTAAAGTAATTGTAAATACATTTCTTCATTGCTTTCAATACACTTGAATAATTTACTTTTTTTGCCCCAGTTTATCACTACACACTGTATCTCTCTATTCTCTATCTGTCCTCTAGGTCTGTGTCTTGTTTTTTTTTTCTTTCTGTTAGTTTTCATTTATACGTTCTGCATCTATGATCAATACCTCTAATGTAAGAAAGAGACATAATTTAATCCCTGGACAGTAAAAAATATTGAAAATGAAAGATGTTAAAGGCTTATTGTATCAAAAAGTGCATATTTAATAAAAGTGTTATTTCAGCATTTCACTTTTTTTTAAACCATGTAATTTTTCTTTGTCTTTTATTACAGTATGTCAAAGGTTACATACACTGTATTTCTTTAGTTTGCTGCTACCCCTGTGTTCTCTGAGAGAAAATTTGCACTCATTCACAAAAGCAGAAGTAAGTGCAAACCAGAAACCTATGAGAGCTGTTCACTCAGCTCTACATGGGGATTTGCATGATTTGCCATGTGTTAGTTCAGCAGAACTTTCTATGCTGCCTGTGGCACTGTTTCTAAACTATGATTTGCTTTCTGGGATGATGTGTTTTCCTTTATAAAACAAGTAGCTCCTCAAAAAGTAAACAATACATGGAAAAACTAACCAGCTCTGTGCTGTGTCATTCATTGTCTAGCCATGTAATTTGGAATAATCATCCAGTAAGAGTTGAAAGAATTGCTTTTAGCCACAAGAATGCAATCTAGCCTTTTTAAAGGAAGAATACTCTGGACTCTCTGTTTTCACTGCGTACTGATAAACCTAGTAGTTCTGCACGGGGTTGCAGTGCTGCTTGAAATTGTACTGAGGAAAAGGCATCTCTTTGTGACACTTGTAGTTTTTCCTTTGTAAATAGTTCAGTGAGTGTTCTCATTTCCAGTGACTGATGATAACTTCCATGGTGATTGTAGTTCAGCCAGCCACCAGAGACAAAAGCAGACAAGGAATGCTTATATCATCCACTGCTGTAACTCAGTGCTCACATCTGCCAACAGATTTCAGGAGAGGGTAACCTTGGGCAATTGGTCCTTTGGAAAACAATCAGGGCAAGCTGCTCTGACAGCAGCCATGATCAGAAGAGACTGTGTAGTCACAGCTTTTCATACATTGCAGGTTTGCAGTGCTGAGCAGGACACGAATCCTGTAAAACTTTGTTAGGTGTCAAACCTGTGCCTAGTAGTCTGAAGGGGTGTCTAGGTGTTCAGGTAATCATATCCAGGTTCATACTAAGGACTTTCCGCATTTTTCTAATGCAGAAAGAGTACAGAAGAGAATAAAAGCAACTTTAACGTTCAATGAATCGCCTGCCACAGTGGAGTTCTTGATCTGAAGTAAGCATACTAAGCTTCAAGACCAACACATTTTTCCAAGCTAAGGCACAGCTGCTTGAGCTTGGCTGTAGCCTGAATGCAGCACAAGCATGCTGGAGGCTGTGCTTAGCAAGACAGCCTGGATCTCAGTGCCAAACTCATCTGTTACAACAGGCTGTTACAGAAATACTGGTTTGGCCTCCTGCAACAGCATCAGTGCTTGACCTTCTTCAGGGCCCTTCACGTACAAACCCAGAGCTGTGCTCCGTCCCTGAGTGCCCTCCAGGCTTCTGGAGACAGCCTCTGCTTGAGCCCCCCTCCACAGGCAATGACTGAGTCAGTGATGCAAGCTCCGGGGGCAGGACGCAGAAGGGAGCGTTCCTGAGAAGTGCTAGGCACTGAGGGAAAGGTCAGGTTCCCTGGAATTATACAGCTCCATGTGTAAGACACTCAACCAGCACGTGAAGGACCTGATTCAAACTCTTCTTCTGCTGATTGGGAGCAGCAACTTGACCTCAAGTCACTGTCCCCAGAAGACATATCCCAGCTTCTATGCCATAGGGCAGTTCTCCTAGTGTCTGTTATCAAGGTTCTTTGTCCCAGCTGGGAGAAAATGTTGTGTCTCTGTGCACCCAGTGACCATACCTGAATGTTTCTTACACACATGTTCTGAGTCTTTTAAAAAATCTTGAAGATGTAANCTTGACCTCAAGTCACTGTCCCCAGAAGACATATCCCAGCTTCTATGCCATAGGGCAGTTCTCCTAGTATCAAAAACCAAAACAAAAACCAAACAAACAGAAAAACCACCCCATGTTTACAAGGAAAATACATTTATCTCAATATCGAAGGTATTCTCAGGTGATTTTATTCCCATTATCCAAAAAATGGCGTTAGTTTGATGTTCTGTGGAATTCCAAGGCAGTACTTCAACAATCCAGACAGATCAAAACTACAAGTTACAGAGCATGCACACGGGAAACACACAAAAAGCAGAGAAAAATATATCAGCCATTAAAACTCAAGTTTAACTAAAGTTTCTTTATTTAATTTTCATGACTGTACAAATGTCAGGATAAGTTGAACCATTTGACAGCAAAACAACTCAAACTATAAAGCTTGCATGTGCATACAATTCAGGTAAGAAATAAGCATGTCTTTTCTTCTTTCCACACATCTGTGATGGCAGGTGCCATGTGGAAGCAGGAGCTGTGTCCTTATATCCTGTCACTTGTCCCTTTCTAGCTGTTCACAGAAACTGCTTCTTATTGAAAAATGTTTCCGTAACTGCTGTTCTTCAAGAACTGCTAAAAAGCCCTTGGTTAAGGACTTTGGCTTTATTTTGTCTTATGAGAAGGGGCTGACTTACTTGACTAATTCAAACCTCCAAAAGACATTTCTGAATTCTTGTTGAAAAGGCATTTCCCTCCAACCTAGAGGTAAGTTTCCAGCTCAGACATGCTTAGACCTGTGCCCAGTCTTTAAGTGTGGCTGTTGACTACCCTGTGCTCTCTACTCCACACTGCTGTCTTCTGCACGTCTCATTTCTTCTACACCTCCTCACAGGGGTCACTGGGTGTCACCTCAGGGCTCTGCATGTCACGAGGTGGTGGATCTCAGAAAGACAAGCAAGGCGAGCCAGTGCCTTGTGAATCACTTGTTTACAGCTGATTGCCACTTCAGCTGATTGAATAAAGGGAACGCCCGCAATGGCATATAATTGTTGTTACAATGATAGCAATCGACTGTTCATTTTTACCAAATGCCTTCTGTGCATCTCTGACCTCTTCATATTCCCAAGCACCAGACACCTCGGATAAATAAGACATTAGTATCCAGTACCACTTTAAAGGGTTGCAAGTGGTGGTACAGGTATTTTAATTTTAGAATCATGTGGCATCTCCATCTCTGTTTCTCCCTAATTCCTATCACTTGGACTACACTGTGCAACCCTTGCCCTGGATCCTTCTTTTTCCTCCTTACAGCTTTGTGGTTTCAAACTACTTAAAATTGCATGATATAAAGAAACCCACCTTCAAAAATTCAGTATGCTGGGGAATAGGAGGGCATCCTTAAGTTCTCTCCATAAACTTCTGTCTTGCATATGGGATTTATTTGCCACAAAGACATCTGCTTTTAGGGGCTGAGATTTTACTGCCAAACACTGGAACAAAGCTGGCGTGGCACCATACGGAATAGAATCCTTTAGAGTTTCCTTGTTCTTAATATAGAATATGTTGCAGATACTTGGCAGATCCACAACTTTTTCTTCTTCTTTTGCTTTCTGTTGTCATTTCCATTATTTAAATAGATACATTTAGGCTGCAGATTGCTTAGACAAGTAGATGGAAGAATTTGGTAAATTCCAGAGAATACACATTAAGTATTTGGCAATATATCCTCAGCAAACAGCTCTTAGGCCACCATACCATGTGCCTGGCCATCCCACCTAATTACATTTGGAATCATTGGCTCATTCCAGCCAAGGGGAGGTAGAAATCTCAAAGACATTTGCATTTCTGTAAGTTTAGTGTAGATCACTGATGTCACAAGTGTGCTCCATGCTATTACTCAAGACCACGAGCATGGGAGAGAAACCCTAGAAAGTAATCAGTTTGAGGAACGGCTTTGTTTGGAGCTCGAAGTCAGACATGACATCAATTTATTTGCAGGAAACCAAGTCTCTGGCAGGCAAGTACGGCAAGTCAAAATGGGAGGGTTGGTTGCTGCCTTTGGCGGTTCATCCCAGCCAAGGCAGAAATGGTCGAAACTCTGTTGAACCACCGCGGTGCTCAGCTCGGTCTTTCAAGGTAAGCTAGTACTGACTGTGGTTTTGCGGTACCTGCCCGAGTAACTTCTGTTTATGCTCAGGTGCCTTCAGAAACCCCCGAGTTCGGGCTTAAGGCAGCACCGAAGCAGTCGGGGCAGCATCACATTTAAAGGAACGGGCGGGTCCGCCCTCGCCCCGCTCCTGCCGGGGCAGCACCTGGCGGGCCGGATGGCGGGGCGCCCCGCGGCGGGGGGCGCGTTCCCCGGGGCCCGGGGGTGACACGGGCACCATCCCAGGGGGTGACACGGGCATCAGTCCTGGGGGTGACACGGGCATCAGTCCCGGGGATGACACGGGCACCAGTCCCGGGGAGTGACACAGGCACCAGCCCCGGGGGGTGACACGGGCATCAGTCCCGGGGAGTGACACAGGCACCAGTCCTGGGGGTGACACGGGCACGAGCCCCGGGGGATGACACGGGCACCAGTCCTGGGGGTGACACGGGCATCAGTCCCGGGGGGTGACACGGGCATCAGTCCCGGGGGGTGACACGGGCACGAGCCCCCGGGGG
>VZTT01036421.1:34030-46577 GCA_013400855.1 Buphagus erythrorhynchus | reverse complement strand
CGGGCGCGGGGAGGGCGCGGGAGGGGCTCGGTGCCGGTCCCGGTCCGGCGCGGGGGCCCGCGCGGTGTGTGCGCACATGGCGGAGCGGCGGATGGCAGCGCGCCCTGGCCCGGTGCCGCCTCCCGCGCCTTGTTCCAGCTCCCGTGCGGAGCCGCGGCGCGGGTGTGTTGTGCTGTGCTGTGCTGCTGGCAGGGGGACCCAGAGATTCAGCCAGGGGACGGGCAGCTCCCGCGTCCTGCCTCAGGGTAGAGTGGTGTCTGGGAGTGCAACATGTCGCTTCTCCGGGTGCCTGTTAACTGGTGTCACCCAAATTAGTGTCCCCAAGGAAGGCTGAGAAACTACCTGCAGGGTTTAGTGACTACAAATGGAAGTATTATCTTGTGTTCAGCGTTCATCTAGCTCTGTATACGTATAAAACATACTTTGCTTGTTCCGTATTGAATGTTTAGGGGCCTTACACTGCCAATACTTGTGAAGCTTTCAATATCGAGTAAAAGACCTTACCTCATTTGCTTGCAGAAAAAAACACAAACCTTTTTTCAAGCGACTGGTATAGTAATAATACAGCAGCACCTTCTACAGTTTATCTCCAAGATCACTGCAGTTAGGTGTATGTTTGAAGCCCTGTTGAGATAGACTTAACACTTCATATTCGAACTCATTTGTGGAGGGGAAGAGAAGTGGGCACAGTGTCTGCAAGGTATGACAAATACTCTCCTCTGCTCGGCCCCTCTTGGGATTTTAACATCTGCTGGTAGATGCTGCATTGATCAGGCAGGAGATAGTGCCTGATAATTTTAATTACAGCCATGAAATGAAACTTGAGAGAAGAGTTAAGGCCTAAGACTGTGAACTGCTGAAGGTAGTTTTTGACAAAAATGTTAGTAGCTTTTTAGCAGCCATCCTGCCGTGCCCATTTTACAATGGTACTCTTTAAAGAATGAGAGAAGCACTGTACCTTGATTGAAGCAAGCTGAGTGTTTTCCAGTCTCTTGTAAATCCAGAAATTATATTAATCCTTTGGGGAAGATAACATTTAAAATATACATACATGGAAATTTAAGTGACTTGGATGCTTCTGTACCAGGCAAAAGTTGAAGCCTCTCAGGCTTTGGGTACCTGAAACATTGATATAAGTGCTTAGAACAGCCCACTGACACCTGAGCTTGTGTGTATGTGTCCCACTTAGTCCTGTGAGAGTGATACATGTTAGCAGTCTTACTGCCCTCCACTTTTTCTCTGCTTTGTGACAATCATGTACTCTTGGATTCTGAGGCCAGAGTACTGTAGAATGTTGGTCCTATGCACAGGTGGTAGATTGGCGTTTTTCAGAGCTGCTGGTCTTTCTCTGACTTTGACAAGACTAGGAAGTGAGTGTTGGAAGCACACAGAAGTATCGTGCCGCATCTGTGCTGCCAGCCAGTGTTGCAGGAAGTCCCAAAAGTGCCAGGTCTGCTGCAGCGCTGTTTACATATAAACGGTAATGCTCCCACCATCCTTGTGCATCATCTAGCCCCTGCCTCACTCAGAAACTATTCCTGGAAGCAGGTGGGGGACTTGTTATGGTGACCTGCTTACTGAGCAGCCCTGGAAAGGGGTGGTGTGGTTTTTTTCTTAGCTTTGAGCATGTGTGCAGAAGTGAAACTGTAACCAAGGTGCTGTGGGCATGGTGTTATGAACCTTTGTTAACAGAGTTTTCACAACCCTGAATGAGACCTGGATCTTCCAGGCTGAGGCTATGTCCTATAGTACAGAATCTATGAGGAATCTTAGAGGAAATCTATGAGGAAACTTTTGCTTACCCTGTACATTTGATAAAAACCTGTTTCACTAGGCTCCTAAAAGTTAAAGCAATTGTAACATGAAGAGCTTGACTCATTATGGCACAGATTCTATTCCTTCAGGGAGTAAAATAGCTTGAGGATATTAATTTCAACAGTGAAAAATCTTAGGGGGGCATAAGACAAGAATCTTCTATTTTGAATTCTGGTTCAATCCTTTGGTGAAAGCAGTTTATTCCAGTAGAACAACAGGTATAATGGACTTGTCTTTGGTATCTTCACATTTTTGCTAATGTAGTTAAAATGCAGTTCATCTTCAGGTTCTTGTGAAACAGCTGCAAACATGGCATATCTCAAACTAAGGATCTGATTCTAAAGGAAACTGCAGGAATTGGACAGGTTACAGAAAGTGGAGATGCAGGTGTTCTTTTAATGGCTGTTTTTCTGCATCCGGATATACATTCAGTGGAACATCAGCTCTGTGATTTTCATGAGCTGGGAGTGCTTTGGTATTTGTGAGGTACTAATAGCCATTTACTTTGCAGACAGAAATGAGACTTCTTAATGCTGGTTTTATTTTCATACAGCTGAGGAGTCTTCTCAACTGGTCTGGGCAACTGCATTCTGTCAAGCTTCTCCTTAGGGAAGTGGCTAGTAAATAATAGAGTGGAACTTCATAATATGTGTTTAATCCAAGGAAGGGTTGTGATGATGGGTTTAATGCTTATAGGTCAGTTTTGTAAGTTACTTAGTGTTCAAAAGTGATTATAATTAAAGCTAATTCAATCTAGCTGATTCTCATTCAGCTCAGAGGTTAGTGCATTTCCTCATCACCCAACATTGTTAATCTGGAGAGTAGGTCGGGTGTCATAATGTATTTGTCTAGAAAACCAGACGTGCCTGGAAGGCATCACAGAAGTTGCTTGGGGATTCATTTGATGACCTTCTGAAAAATTAAGCTATTTAGAAGCAATGTATGAGGGCTTTGAGGGCTTCCTATACTAAATGATTCTATTATTTTCTGAATCAGCAAAGTTAATGCAGAAGAAAGAATCCTAATTACTGATGTGGCCTTGTGTATTTAGTAATAACTTTTGACCTTAAGTTTTCAGGAAGACTTCACATACTGCAGATTAAAGCTTCAGTTGCATTAAAAAAAAAAAAGTTAATATACCTTTGATACTCTAGGATTACTTAAAAATATAAATAATTTAGGGTATGAAGTGACATGTATTTTCCCAAAAGATTAATCTTTTAAATGAATTTGCATCATTTGCTTAAATGAAGACATTATCTGCATCTTAACTACTTGTCAAAGGTTAAACTGCAGGTCTTTCCTGGATGGAAAGCTGTTTAGATTTTAGTACTGGAAAATACAGATGCATTTGGGGGCTGTGTGTTTAAATGTACATCTGCACAGACATGACTTGCAATGGTGATGTCTCAGTTTAAATCTTAACTTGCCATAATGAATAGACAGTTTGCACATCAATTGTTTCACCTGGTCATTGAGGACTATAGAACAAAGTACTACCAGTTTCTCCTTGGTAGGTTTTTATGTTCAAAAGGTGAAAGCAAATTTCCCACCACCCAAATAACAAACAAATAATGAAGAAACCTTCGCCCAAAACATGAGAGACTGTAGAATTAGCCAAGTGTTGGAGATTCTTGTTAAGAAATTTGACTAAGTGGGTACTTGTAATCTGGAATGGACAAACCCCTATCCTTCTAAGACCCAGGTTAGAAACACAAATGCTTTTATCTTTTCTGGCCATCTGCACGATGTTTGGTTCAATCCACTACTTTATTTAGGTATTGTTTAAATATATAGTGTTTCAAAGGAAGGAGAAGCAGTTCTTTCAGATTTCTTATGGGATTACTTGCCCATGAGTGAAAGTTTTGGTTTAGTTCAGGCCCTAGTTAAAAACCTGATGGGCATTGGAAAGTTGAGGAGCACAGGGAGGGTACATGAAAAAAATTGTTCATATTGAAACCAAGTTTGAGTCAGTTCTTTTTGAACTTCTTGTTAATGTACGTATTTTTGTGTCATTTCTTGTTGCTCTCTCAATTACTATTAATATAAAATGTGTACTACCTCTGTTGCTCAGGTATTCATGTTGCTAGGCCCTTAACTGAGCTAGTTCCTCTCTTCAGTGTTGAGCAGTGGATACAGTATTTTCATTAAGAATACATTACTGAAGTGCATCATGATTGTATTTTGTAGTGTGTGTTTTAGTCACTGTGCATTCATTTCAGATCTTGCCACTTCTGCATGTTGAGTAGAAGTCTTCAGTGGGCTGCATGCCATTATATATATCTTTACATAGCAGATTTTTTGACCTTTTGAATTCTGAAGTAGTTGGAATTGCATCTTTTTATTTGTTACCTTAGATTTCAATACTATTTATTTTGCCTCACTTGGGTCACCCTTTTAAGCAGTTATTAAGTTGTGATACTACAGTTTTGGAAATTACTCATCTTTGAATGTTTAAGTGTGAGTTGCTGTAGTGCTTTATGCTGTTTCTTGTGTATGTAAGGTGGCTTTATCAGAAACATGCTTGCTATGTTTGAACTGGTGAGATCTTCATGACACAGCCTCTTGATTCCTTTACCATCATCTTCAGTGTTTTGGGGGTATCACATACTTCTGTATTGGTGCCAAAGGCAAGACTGAGTGAAATTCACAAGAGAGTATTTCTGAAGATAACTTTGTAAACAGTGCTCAGGTTCCATGGTTCAGATTCTCTATAGCCCTACTACATGGTTACAATTGCTTTTCAAACTGCACCTGTATTCATTTGAAAGTGACTGGCTGAAACCATAACCATGGGCATTCTTCTGTTGGATTTTTACTGCTAGTTGTAAGATCTCATCCCAACAACCTCCAAAATGTGTTAAAGTTGTGGTTGTGTTCTTTTTTTAAATGCACACTAACTTGTCAGTTGAAAACTGTATGTTTTAAAGTTGGTAGTTTAGTAGTGGCATGGCTTCCATGGAAAAAAATACTGAATGGAAACTAACAAAGAAGTTGCTAAATACATTTTAGGAATTTCCGTGGCTTCTTGGTTAGTGAATGAATTTAAAATTGCATTCATCAGATGTTCTAGCAAAAAACGAACATCTGAAACCTGTATGTATTTTTCAGTATTTTCTAACTTTCCTTTCACATAAGGAAGCTTAGATGTTTTTGAAGTCAAATTGGATAAAAACTTGAATACTGCAGCGTGTGGGTTTTGCAGATAGCAACCTAATTGCCAATATGGTTGTTTGATTATGTGGCTATCTAGGCAGCCAATTAATGCTCTCTTTCCCATTGTTTGATGTTGTGGCATGCACAAGTTGGTTTTTTTTTAAGCTGTTAGAGTGCACCCTGCTACCTGAAGACCTTTTTAAAAAGACAATCATTTTTTTATTATTTTGCCACTTTTTAATAAACTGAATACCTGTACCAACAAGAACTATATTGAGAAATACTGTCTTAGGAAATTTCAGATATTTCTTTATACATAAAGATTTTGATTTCAACCCTCTAGGATGGCTGCTGTTCTTCCCATTATTCATGATGGGAAGTAAAACCATAAAAAAGCTATAGTGAGTAGTTTGTTTTAAAAAGAAACGAAGATCCTTGTTAATTTTTTCCTGGTTTGGATTTAAACTTGTTATTTTCTTTTAATGAAAGATTGTTCTAAATAGAAATGGTTAGGTTTTCTGCTACAGAATCTTGGCATTCAGAACAAAGGCAACATTGTGTGCTAATTACCCTATTTTTAGAACATGATCAGGAGCTCAGGTCAGTAGCATAGACAAGCGTGCAGATATAATTTAGTCCTGATTTTAATTTGTAATTTTGTAGTCCATCTCCTTCTTGGTATGGAGACTCTTTTCTGCTGAAAGAGTTAACAGGCACTATCTAAAATGCAGCAAAAATACTACAAAGAGAGGAGTTCAGTATTTGTTGATTGAATCCCCATTTCCTTTCCTTTCATTTGATTGAAGAATTAGTTCAGGGGAAAGCTTAGAATGGGTTTCCACATGAATAAAAACAAATCCTACAGTTACTAATAGCTGAGTAATAATATTACTTATATATATATTATCCCTCTGTTTTGTTTTGCAAAATGTGACTTTTTTCCATTAACTGGCATACTCATACAAGTGTCACTTTCAAGTTGAAATGTGGAAGATGTGTTTTCATGCTGTAACACACTAGTGAAATAGTTGCATTGGCTAATGGCTGAAGTTGATGCCTTTACCTCAGGAGTTACTAGGGAGTGCAAAAAAATACCACTTGAAAGGGAGAGAGCAGTTTCGATTATGTTGTGTTACTTGGTTCAGCATTATCCTGTTTTAGTGGTTTTTTTTTTCTCTACAGCCAGATTCTGAATTTGCCGTATTACAGTAAGCAAGATGTAGCAGTACAGTTTCACAGTAACTTCAAACTTGCCTAACCCTTTTCGTGACTTGTTATGAAAGGTACTTGCCTGTGACAGCTTGTCTCTTGACCCTGCTGTTACTCGTGTGGCTGAAGGTGTTAACATTGTACAAAGAAATGCTTTGAACATTTTTTAACTTTACTGTCATTCCGACATTGATGAAAGGAAGCGGGTATGGGGTTATGCATAGCTAAGGAAGACCTACAATAAGCTTTTCCAGCAGGGTTTACTTTCCTTGACTTGAAGATCATTCAGAAGGGAAACTGGGTGTTCCCTCTATGAAATGAATGTGTCTCTCATATGGTTATATGAGTGCTTCCCATCTCAAATATTTAAGCTCATGTGCATAGCTAAAAGTTCTGAGTGTGTTTTATGAAACACTGCTTGTCTAAATTTCTTGCCCTTTTCTGCTTTGTCAAGACACCTTACTTCAACTTCTGGTAAAGATTCCCATATATTGCCATGTCAGTTAGCATTTCTGCCCTTAACTGTGCATGTCTTTTGTACATAGTGGATAAGTTGGTGGTAGCACAGTAAGTTGTGTCAAAATGAAGGGATTTGAGTTACTGCGAGGGTCCAGTGTCACCTTCTTACTGTATTGAGGCACCTGGATTCCTTGATTCCACTGACCATTAGCTCCTCAATCTCTTTATGCAGAGCTTAATAGCTTTTATATTAGTATTATGTTCTTTATTATATCGTACTCCTGTTTTCTTTGCTTGTATTTGGGCAGACAGTTTTAATCAATCTATTCTAGATTTGAAAATTTAACTAAATTTTACCAATTTTTGTTCCTACATTAACAGTCAAAGTCTTTTGTTAACAGAATAACTTTGAGGCACTAATAAAAGAATTGTCTCTGGAGAGTGCAGTGGCTGATAATGTCTTTCATCACACAGATGTGGTATCTTGATGTTCTAGTGCTGCACTACTCTGCTTATTTGATTGAGATAGATTTTTTTTTTTTCAGACCTTCAGCTTTCCTAAGAAGGCATATTTTTTCCCTAAGATGAATGACATAATCTTTAATAATGTTTAACATGTTTATCTGCCATATTAATCACAGAAACATAGAACTGTTTAGGTTGAAAAAGGCCTCTCCTCTAAGACTGAGTCCAGCTGTTAACCCAGCACTGCTGTGTTGCTTAACAGCTGGACTCACTGCTTAACCATGCCCCCCAGTGCCACATCAACACATCTTTTGAATGCTTCCAGAGACAGTGATTGCAGCACTTACCTAGGCTAGTTTCAATGCCTGACAGCCTTTTCAGTGAAGAAAGTTTTCCTAATATCCAATATAAACATGCTCTGGCATAACTTGAGGCCATTTCCTCTCATGCTGTTGTTTGTTAATCTGGGAGAAGAGACCACTCCCCATCTGGCTACAGCCTCCTTTTGGGTTGTAGTAGGGAGTGATGAGGTCTCCCCTCAGGATAATAATAGATACAATATCCCCTTGTTTCATGACCAGGTTTCATGCTAGTGGTAATGGATGCATGGATTTGATCTCACAAGTATAAAGGAAACACTTGATCTTCTGCTTTATTCCCTTTTAAAATGATATTTTTAACCTGATGCATTATTCTGTTGCTTCTTTTTGGAGAAGAGCTAAATGTTCTCCTAGTTACTACTAACTGTGTGATCTTTTCTCTCATAACAATTTCCCTACCCAGTGATTGCGACCATAGCTTCTAACAGTTTTGGAATGAGTGATGCATTTTTTTGGTTGTAGTACCAAGACATTTGAAGTGTGAAACTCCATACCATGTACTGTGCACTTTTTAAACAGTTCACTAAGTTCTCACAGAATTGTTTAGGTTGGAAAGGACCTTTAAGACCACTATGCAGAGCATCTGAGCTCTTTAGAGTTACAAACCTCTCTTAGAGGTTTTGAGCAAACTACCCTGAACAATTATTTTTAACATCTGCAGTCAAAAAGTGTTTTCTAATGCATCTCTACACTATTCTAATTTTTGTTTTCTGTATTTAATGATTGATGTAAGGAGAAATCTTACAAGTTCTGGAATTCTAGGCAAGAACATCAGTTAAAAATAACTTCTAGTGAATGTATTGCTCTTGAGTTTCTCAGTCTTTAGTGAGAGTTGAACTTGGCTGGGATGATGTCATTTGTCTGGCACCTTTGGTTTCTGCACGCATTGCAAATAGTTTACCAGACTTAATCCTGATGATTTTTTTAAAATACAGCTAGCTGTCCTCCAGCTGGACCTCTCTTTTCTTCACTGACATCTGACTTAGTCCACCCCTTAGTTTGTCACCTTCTGTGTTGCTTCTGAATCCCACATAGGACTCATTTGTTTTACATGTTTTCTGTTAATGTATTGCTTTCAATTGCCTAAGGCTTGCCAGGGACAGGAACAGGCTGATACTCTATTCTGTGAACAAGTTGACTTGCATTTGTAGTGCTCTCAATTACTGACTTCTGAGGAAATCAGTTTGGACAAAAGGATAGTTTCTTTTAAAAATGTGACTTAATAAGGCTCTGGCTGTAGTTGGGGTCTGATAGCCTCAAAAAGCCTATTTGTGACTCTTGAACAACTTGAAAAGTTTCTTTTAATTGCTATTCCAAGGTAATTGTGTGAGCAATTTGTCTAGAGAAGGGGAAGAGGTGTTTCCTGAAAGGGAGGGTATGGGTACTGTTTGTGGTGTGGTATGCTCAGAGATGCTGAACACAGCCTGAGATGTGTTGGCACCCTGCCAGCCTTGGGGCTTGTGCAAAAATGCCGCTGTTTTGCTGGAGGAACTGTGTCTCAGGAATGTCTTGCTGCCTCAGCTGACTTGTAGTTCACCTCGCTGTGACCTGCCTTCCTGAGGGCGCGGATGTCCGGGTAATCTAATAGTGCTGTGCTTACTTGGGACGTGTAAAGCTGATCTGAAAAAAGGGCTTCTCACCAAAGCCTGCGTCCTAGCTGTAACATGGCTGGTGCCTCTGCGCAAGTTCAGGTTAGTTCCTGTGTGGATAAAGGAAAGATTAGGAAGTGCTGAACACTTAGAGTTTGTATTTCTGTCTTCACTTATGCAAAATCACTTAGTGAAGAAACAATAACCCTTGAAAACTGAAAGCTCACTAATGAATAACTTGAAGATGAACGCATGAACATTCTGCATGTATCAAACTCCATTTCTTGAAAAACATGACAGTTTAACAAGATCAAGTGTCCTTTAAGCCTAATGAAAATAACAAATTATCACACGGTTTTGATAAGATTTAAATTTTAGCAGGGGGTTTTGCTAATTTTTAGTACTTCTGCAGGATGCACTTACAACTATGGGTAAGCAAGTGCTGGATTAAGTCTTCTAACTTTTCCATTTTGATAAAGAACATGCTTTCTTGTGATGGCAGGCAGGCTTAAGGTACCTCTATGAAGGAGGTTTTAAATTTGAACCTTTAGGAAACTTGCACTGTAGCTTGCTTTTCTGTACTTTTGCTTTATTTTTGTAGCATGAACTTCCTACGCATTCTCTTTCAAGCCCTGAAAAAATAACTGTTGCTTTTCTTCTGCAAATTTTTACATTGAGCAGCAAAACTTTATAAATGAAGCCCGTGGGCACCTCTGTATTTGACCATAATGCAGTCTACTGCATTAGAACAGTTAGTGGCTGTAGCTGTTCAAGTAACAGGGAAATAAAATATTTTACTAGTAAGGTTTTTTGCATGCTGACTTTATACAGGGGTGTAGACTACCCTTTATTTGTACTCATAAGCCTCTTCATGCAGTCAGGAAGCCTAGATTACAAGCAGTATCTTAGTCCAAAACAGTCACCTAGACACTGAGGCTTGAAGTAATACACCAGGTGTATCCAGGTTTGTTATAATCCTGCACTGACAACTGGTGGACTGATATCTCCCTGGCATTCCTTCAGGCAGTGGTGCTAGTGGTTCTGTTGCTCACATGCCAAGGTGCAGCTGCTGTTTACGAACCTAAATGCACCTATGAATGAACTGGGAAGGACAGCTGTGTCTTATGGAAAGTGGAGCAATAAGAGTTCTATATTTAAATATTTAGTGTTGGGGAGATACTGCAAAATAAATACTGCAGTGATCTATTGTAATGTTATTGATTGTGGTATATAGTATGTTGGAAACTCTGAAGACTAGACCAGGACCTTGAACTGGGCATTGTGCAGAGATAGTGGAGGTTGTTTGCTCTTAAAGACTGCATTTTCTCAGTGCTTTTCTGCAGTGTTTTTGTTTCGGTTTGGGTTTTTTTTAGCCAGTAGAACTGTGTTTGCAGAGAAACTTATGGTTGTTTAAGTAAGTGACAGTAAACAAAGTGTGATGCAGCTACATCTCTTCCATGCTAGTGGGTTGCACAGATTAGCCTAAATGTCTGCCAGCACAGTTTTCTTGGCAGTGCCTTGTAGTCTCCTTACTCAAGAACAGTTGTCTGGAGCTGGCAGATAATCGTCATGGCAGACAGTAGTATCTCCTCAGTTTGCAGAAGAACTCTTCCAAATGTGTACATTCTGGTACTGAGTTGTATAAAAAGTGGGGGAAAGATTAAAGGATGGGACATGAAAAAGACTGCTGCAAGGAGAATAGGAAAAATTGGATGAGAGAGAGAAACACACTAGAGGGAGGCTCTGAAGTTGACAGCAGTGTGATACAGTCTGTTTTAATTTCAAAAAATTCTTTGAAATATGTTATTCAAATAATTTGAAAACATACAGTGCTTGCATGGATTGTTTAAGAACCAGAAAGCAGAGGGTGATAACTGCCCATTGCAATGAGGAGAGAGGGGCAGATGCTGGAGTCTCACAGTGTGCCGTAGTGAGATTGAATGCCTTTAGCATGGTCAGAAGTGATCTTGGAAAGAGGATGAACAGTGAAAGGATGGATGAAAGTTTGTGATGACAAGTAGTTGTTCAGAGGTGAAAACAAGGGCCCAGTGAGGAATTCAGTAACAGGAGACTGCTGGTGAAACTTTCTCTGCTACACAGTTGCGTAGTGTAGAAAAATCTTAAAACTGGTCTTGGAGCTGAATATTGCAACTCAAAAACTTGAGTGATATCATTAGCTTACCTGCATGGTTTTGGGGAAAATGAGGACTAGCTTCTGAAATAAAAATGTGTTATGACATTGTCAAATAGCTGCACTTCTGATCCAGTGTGTTTTTTCTGAATGTAATTGAAAGCTAGAAGTCTTTCCGGGGGAATTCTTACCATGTCATTGCTTTTTTCCAAGTTACTGGCTAATGGCCCTTGTTGGAGATGGGATATCCATCCCGTGCTTCTTAAAGTGTTTAGGCATCATTTGTTCATAGCCAATCTTGTCTTCGTTTAGGAAAAAATGTTAAATGAACTGTGGAAGTTGGTGTCTCTCAGAAAACCTCTAGGGTGTTTCAGCTGCTGTTTCATCTAGCCCACTGACTTGGAGAGACTACAGCGTTTGTGTTGCCGCTGATCACACCTTTGTTGAAAGAAATACCTTTTGTTTTATGGAAATTTAAGGGTTTTTTTTGATAGGGAGAAGAGAAAGGAAGTGCTGGTCTCTGCAAGGAGCATCACTGTGTCACATTTGCAAAAAATGTATGAAAGGCAGGTGAGCTGTGCATCTTGTGTTCTTTTGCACAGCAGTACTGTCAGTATCAGGGAATTGTTACATGTGTAAAACTGAAATCACAAGACAAGCAAGTGTGATCTGAATATAATGAGTCAAGAATATTGCTGTAATTTCTCTTACTGAATTGTTAGATGTTCTTTGGTTTATAGCAGTGCTGCCATTCTATTTATTAGCAAATACTATATTTTTCTGGGATATATGGACAAGTACTTGGTTCTCTAGTTTTTCTGCATATTAGGGAATGTAGTCTTTTTGATTACATTCTAGATCTCTATTTGGCACTATGAAATTGTGGTCCTAAATGAGGACATCAGATACTTTCTGTCCATGTTAATTGTTGGGAAGTAGTTATGACACCAGAAAAAACATATTTAGATTATATTTACGTAAAACGTAGGTGTTTAGATTCTAAAATGTTACTTCATATTGACTGTTAAAATCCTGATCTTACTGGGATTGTGTTTTTGTGTTACACTTTGGACAGATCAAATGCAGTTTTCACTTTTTTCTGGAACATATCCATCCAACACTTTAATAAAATTCCCATTTGAATGCATTGTAAGAAATTGAAATTCCTGAAGGAAACTTGAATTTGTTTAGCTTACAGGACAGCAGGTAAAATGGAGACTCTAAAGCATTAGTTTCCTTGCTTTCTGGGCTAGTGAATTATTCCTGGTAGTTGGAGCCTCCTGAATTACTGGCAGATGGTAGTAACAGGACAGTGTTTTCTTGTGCATAATATTGTGTTCGAC
>VZTT01036421.1:13570-28907 GCA_013400855.1 Buphagus erythrorhynchus | reverse complement strand
TGGTGCTTATTGGAAGTGTGTGTGAAAAGTGTATTAGACATTACTAAAAACTGTACATGGTGTTTGCACGGGTTTTGGTTGTGTGCTGTGTTGGGGACTGTACACAGCCATTGTTGCCATCTGCTGGTCATGTTCATGGAAGCATTTCAGTGTTGTAACAAGGTTTTTTTCCTAAGGAAAACCTGTTCTAAACATGGCTTTCTAACTCTGCAAGACCTTAAATCTGTGTATAATTGAATGTTATGAAAATAAAATACACTGTGTTTTCTCTACAGGAACATGATGAACCTATCCTGAAATACTTAAAAGATATAAAAGTGAAATTTTCAGAAGTTGGACAGCCTATGGTTAGTTTAACTTATTAAGCAAGATTACTTTTGTGTTATCTTAAGAATTATTTGTATTTTAGCAACATGGCCTGTGATAGCCAATTGTCTTGTGGAAGTAATGAGAGAATATACAGCTGCTGCTTCGGGGAAAGCAGTACAAGGACTAGTGCTAGTCTTGCACCACCCTGTGAATGAATGTATACTAAATTTAGCCTTCAGCTTCTGGTGAGATTGGCCTTAATATCTGATAACTTAAGTTTCACCATTGCATTTTGATACCTTTGGGCAATTTTTGTGTAACTGAATATAATTTCTTATATTTCCCTGGCAGAAATGAGACAGTTTTCTATGTTCTAATATTTTTAAATTCTCCCTATACATTAGTACTAGGAAAGCTGTGTGCTGGGAGATCTGTCTTATTGCAAGCAGTATAATAACTAGAGAGCGCAAGATCAAGTAAATGAAAAGATTTGAAGATTTACTGTACAAGTTGGGTAGCAAATTCTAGAATAAGTTATGGATGTATTGGAGAAGGGAGCATTCCTGTTGCATGTGTATTGTTTGGATTTAGGTGTTAAGAAGTTGAAACTGTTTGTAAATAACTAAAGTTACTATTCTGCAATTCTTTTTAAGAGCTTTACATTAGAATTTCATTTTGAACCAAACGACTACTTCACAAATGAAGTGTTGACAAAGACGTATAGAATGAGGTCAGAGCCAGATGATTCTGATCCCTTTTCCTTTGATGGACCAGAAATCATGGGTTGTACAGGGTAAGTGCTAATAGATAGCTTTAAGTCAATATAACAGCTTTTTTTTCCTTAGTGTTATCCAGCTGTAGAATTTTACAGCATCTTGGGGAGGTGCTGGAAAAGATACTGCCCCTAGTAACTTGTGAACAGCTAGGTTTGACATGAGTTTTTTAGTTGTTATCAATAACTTCAATACAATATAGAAAAGCACGTGATTTGTATTGCATAATTTATAAGCATATATATTATGTAGGCATATAAATTAAAAATGTAGTTGGCATTTATTTAGAAATACTGCTCTGCAGTCACTAAAGGTGAATTGAAAGTTGGATGGTGGTATCTTTTAGTAGGCCTGGATAGCTTTTGCTAGAGTTTGACTGCTTCTTTTAATCTTTCTGTTTCTGACATGCAGCATTTTGGGGAGTTTATTCCAGATTTACTTCTTATATTGCAGTTGTCCATTTTGTTTTATAAGTGTTTAATGTTTGCCTTTGAATGTCTGTCTATTTGAGACATGGAGAATAGTCATCATAAATCCAGGTTTCTCATTTTAAAAAGCTGTCACACTCCTTGTTTAGTGAAATCTTCTGTTTTAAATTAATAAAAGTAATTTTTTTCGACATGTCCCTTTCTTTGTGAACAGAGGGATGAGAGAAAGCTATGTTATACATAATTATCCTTCTAAGTACACTTGGGCCCATTCAGTAGCTTTTGTGTTCAAGTCTCCAATGTTCTGACTGCTTTTTTGAGTGATAACAACTAAGTTACAGCCTATCACTGCATAGTCAGTGTTGGTTTTACTCTTAAATTAATCTCCAGTTTTTCATACTGACTTATTTACCTCTTTATTTCCCAGTCACTTAACATATTTTGCAAAGTCCTGTAAAATTTTGTTTTAAGTGCTTGGGTAGCTTTGATTAAACTGTTTTGTCTTCCCCAGTTTGGACTGATTTGAAAATCATGAATCTTGGCAAAGTTTGGTGTGACATGCCATTGCTTCTGTAAAAATTATTAACTCCTAGTCCTTGTTTTCTCTTTTAGCTAGGACAGCCCCTTCTTGTCCCAAAGCAACTCACGCCATTTCTTTGAGTCTGTAAAAGAATCTCATCAGAAACTTCTGCAAATTGAGTTAGTTTCCCGGATGTGACTTTCATTTATGTGTCACCAGAATGCTTTGACTGTTAGAGAAACCTGTAGGCATGATTTTGCTCTGTAAGCAGGATAGAGTTAAAAAACTCCAAAACAACAAAACCCAAACAAACGAATATAACACAAGAAGACAAAACACTCACAAACAACTCAAAACCAGCCAAAAACTACATGCCTCCTTGATGCATTGTTTTAAGGACTTACTGGTTATAATGATAGATGTGGTGAACTTTGGCATATTACTAACATGCCCAAATATGACATTACTTTATAATGGATGGGTGGCTCTAAAAATGGTGCAATACTAGTTGTTGATAGAAAACTAGGCAGTACTTGGTAGCTAATGAAAATTAGCATTTCAGAGATAGAGTGGAGAAGGAAAAACTTCTGGATGAAAATAATCCTGAAATGAACCTCTTACTCTTGTTCTCAACCAATAAACTAATGAAAAGATAGCACTGAATAAATACTACCATAGTGTTTTCTCTTCCCTGTGTCTCTTGCAGTTGTCATAGTCTCGGTAGATACTTGTAACAAGGGGAATGGCTTTTAAGCTGCAGGTGGTTGTGGGGTTTTTAGTGTCATTTGTTTTTTATTTACTCTTTAGTTGCCAAATAGACTGGAAAAAAGGAAAGAATGTTACTTTGAAAACCATTAAGAAGAAGCAAAAACATAAGGGCCGTGGAACAGTCAGGACAGTGACAAAAACTGTTTCCAATGACTCATTCTTCAATTTCTTTAGTCCTCCTGAAGGTAAGCTGAATACTAGTTTACGTGTATTAACTTTAAATGTAGAATGTATCTCACTCACTTGCTTCTTCTGTTCTTTTTTCTACAGTTCCTGAAAGTGGAGACCTGGTAAGTTGACTTATTTCAAAAATGATGGGAGTGTTTATGGAATTTTAGAATTTGTTAAATAGCCTCAGCTTTAACTGCTCCTGTCTTTAACTGAGAAGACGAGTATGTGTTTGAGTTTTCTTTTTTAGAAGGAGTGTTTGAGTTGAATGGTAGAGTTTAGTTTAATCAATTTTAACAGTTTATGCTTCCTGAAAGCTACCTTGTAAATTGGTAACAGTTGTAGAAATGTAGTGATCTACACTATTAGTCTTCGATTTAATGGGTGGTGTAAGTATCTCCCTTCAGATGTTCTTTGGATGATTTTATCTAATGGCTGAATGTATCCAGTTTGTGTTTTATTCTGTTAAAAATTTCTCAAGCTGTTAACTCTTAAAGAAAGTAATAAAACAAGAACAGAAAACTGCAAGGAGTAAGCAACTGTAAGGAGAAAAACTACCAAAAATACTTAGCAGTAGGGAATCTATTATGCAGTTTGAGTGAGAAATACAAAATTAAAGCTTCCAGAAACATGGTGTTAGAACTCTAATTGGCATGAACACCAAAAGCTGTATGTTCATAATATTTAGAAAAATAAAATCCAAAACGAAGTCTCTTGAATTGAAAATAATTGCTCAGATAGGACACAGCAGAGCACTTGATATGAAAACAAGAGGGGTGAAAGTCTGGGATTGGATCAGAGAGTGTTTTTAGGTGTTCAGATTCTTCAATAGTGTCTTTGTCTAATGGGAATCAAGGAGATGCACTATAGGAATCAGAAGTAGGTTGCAAAATCTTTAATGTGATAGCCTCACCTCGCTATTGTTCAGTTCTTTAAGGATATTGTGCATATGAACTGAAAGTCTATGGGAGGTACTAAATAATCTTTATACTTGGAACAAAAAAAAAAATCCAGAATTCTATATAATTAGGTGCAGCAGCTCCTCACTGTATAATGTAGGTGCTGTTGAAAGTGTCAAACTTGGCCCCTCAGTTTCAGTTCTGTAAAACAGCTCCTGGAACAAAAAAATCAGTTATGGGATTTGTGTAAATCTGGCCACATCAAAATCCATTTAACTTGTGTGTATGTGTCAAAAGTAGTTACCATCTTCTAGTTTAGGAAATAATATTGTTTTATGCAGGATGATGATTCCGAGGCAATCCTTGCTGCAGACTTTGAAATAGGTCATTTCTTGCGTGAGCGTATAGTCCCCCGGTCAGTACTGTACTTCACTGGAGAAGCTATTGAAGATGATGATGATGATGTAAGTATAATGTTCATTCAGAACGCTGAAAACTTTGAAAGAATGCTGTTTAAAGACCGTGGGTAATTTCTTACATTGTTATCTTTAGAATAGGATGTACCAATGTAGGTTGCAGCAGAGCTTCCTAGATTGTTCAGGAAAAAGCAGCATAAAAATAATTAATCTTTGAAGCAGTGACTTCAGAGTTTTGTGGCAAAAGCAGTGGTAGAAGCTGATCATCTAGAGGATGTCATAGTAGCATTTTGTGTATAAGGCATTCCTAGAGAAGTGTACCCAATACTTTGTGGAACTGTAATGACCTGCCAGAGAGCAAATGAAACTTTATCTAGCTGCTCAGCCTGTTCTTTGTGCTTACAGTGATATTGGGCTATGAAATTTTAGGGGATTCAAGCCTCATCCTTTCAAAAGTACTCTCTTACTAACAAAAAAAAAAAAAAAAACAAGCTAGATAAGCGCATTCAAAGCATGCCAAAATAATCAAAGCAAGTTCTGCCTAAGCCTAAAGTGTTTTAAGTGTTTTAAAAGAGCTAAGCTTGAAGTTGACAAACCATGAAGCCTCAGAACTTTATACAGGTGTAAAATGCTTTTATGTCGCTGCCTCTGCTCAAACAAGGACAGTCTGACTGTTAAGATGGCTTAGATACGTCCTGCCTTAAAAATAATTTTTAGAATCTGAGCTGTTGGCCCTTGTTGCAAAGGCTTGGCTGGGACTGTGGAGGAGGGGGGTACTGCCAGGACGGGTTGCCTTGGGCTCCGCTGTCCCCTGCTGTCCCCAAGTGGTACTGCGATGTAATCAGCTCCTCCCGGGCTGCATGGAACAGGGACAGTCTGCTCTGCCAGAACTCACCAGGGGAAGTTGAGCATTGCTCGTGCGTATGCAAAAAGTATTTTTAAATCTGACAGACACAGGAGCTTCTGGGTTCAGATTGAAAGAGACGAGGTTTAGATTAGATTTTAGGAAGAAATTATTTACAGAGAGGGTTGTGAGACACTAGGACAGGTTGCCCAGAAAAACTGTGGATGTCCCATCCCTGCAGATATTCAAGGCCAGGATGGATGGAGAGGATTGGATGAGACTGAGCAACCTGGTCTAGTGGAAGGTTTCCCTGTGTCTCTGGCAGGATGGTTGGAGCTAGATGACCCTCAAGGGCCCTTCCAACCCAAACCATTCTGTGTTTCTCTTAAAATCACAATACTGAGTGGTCTCTGACATCTACTTGAGTTATAAGTTGGCTGCATTTGTGATGCTATCAAAACTATTTATTTTCTCTTCTAGTATGATGAAGAAGGTGAAGAGGCAGATGATGAGGTAAGATGACAGATGCCCTTGATTTAAATAGTTTCCCTTTTGTAGTTTGTTATCTTGAATAAGAGTTTCTTTAGTTTTTGAGTGCTCTGGACATTGTTTGAGAATTACTTCAGAAATAAGATAGAACATATTGTTTTGTGGATCTTAGATGAATAAGTAAAAAAAAAAAAAAAGCAAACCAAACAACCAGCAAGACAGCAACAACAAAAAAACCCAAACCAAGCTAAGACAATCCTTGGGGTATCTTAAAAATTAAGCTGCCACTGATGTCAAAAGATATGCTTTATGGAGGATAAACTAATGCAATATATATAACACAAAGTGGTAATTAATACATTTCTGAGTACAATTGAATCTTAATTTTCATGAAAATGGTTCAGGAAGCTGAATGTGGATAAGCTAGAGAAATATTAAGTGTTTTCTTTCAGGAGGGGGAAGAAGAAGCAGATGAAGAAAATGATCCTGATTATGACCCAAAAGTAAGGAATTAAAATGAATGTTTAAAGTTTGTGTATGCATACAGACATGTAAAATTTTATGTATGTTGAATCTTGATTTTAGTTTAAGTATTAAACCAATAATCGCTTTGGATAGGCATGCTTTGTTTTGAGGCTGTTTAGGGCCTAATTCTGACAGACTAGAATTGACAGAATTTTTTACAAAGCTCTTTCTCCAGAAGTCATTTTGTAAAAGTGACTTTTGGCTTTGAGCGCTGAGGTTAGTCAGGCTTGGTTTTCTATAAATTTGTCTTGCACCAAGTTGCTGCCTAATGATAAAAATTGCAAAATGGTTATGAGGATGTGGAGAGAACTGTGTCATCCAGCTTCAGTTTTTGGGAACTTGCTACAAGCTGGCTCTGGCACAGGTTTTCCCAGCAGAATACAAAATAGGCTCTTTCACATTAGATAAATAGCAAGTCTTTCATTGTTTGAGGTACCAGAAGTCAAGGTTCAGGAATGCATCTACAGCCAAGTCCTAAAATGTGAACAGCCAAGAGCCAACTGGGAGCTTTCTTACTCTGTGGGAAGGGAAAATCACTAATCAGGCTGGAAAATAAGATAATGAGCCACTCAATTCATAGCTTTTTAATAGCTGAGGGAAAGGTACATCTGGCCACCTGAAAGCATCTGATGTGGTAGGTGAAAGTTGCAGTCATGAAGTCTGTGAAGTGCTCCAAAATGCCTGCTATTCAAAGAGCTTGTCATTTCAAATGAGTGTTTTTCAGTAGGAATGGTTTCAGCTATTATCGAAGTACTGTTGAGAAAATTACATAATCTTAGCATTGTATATAGAAAGGCAGGGTACAAACTTGTAATCAAAATGTACATGGTGATGTTTGATCTGCTACAGTGTATTCAAAATTGCTTCCTAGACAAGGAAGTTTCGGAATCCAAATGAAACAGCTGCAAGTTGGACTTACTTCCACCATTTCAGATTGCTTTTCTCAGTGAAACAGAACTGAGAAAGGGCAAGACTATGCTCAGTTTCAGAGAGCTGCTCAAGGCCTAGAGATAGCAGTGCTACTATAGTGTTGCAAGCTGATCTCAGACTGTAAGCCAGCTGAATCTCTTGAAGTGCTGTGGTCCTAGAATAGCTGGCCAGACCAAGGAAGATAGTAGAGTAAAACCTGCAACTGAACTCTGCCCTCCCAAAAACTTTCTTGAATTCCCATATTACTGTGACATATTACTGGCTTTCTGTTTCAAGAACAGAAGAAATTTTCCATGTTAGAATTTTTTAACAACTGGAATTTATTGCAAAAGATGCTGCCAGAGCATTAAGAACTGTGATTTGGCATTTCATTGCATTGCTCTACAGTGTCTTCTGGCATAAGGCCATACTCTTGTTATTGCCCATAGGAAGCTTCTTTTGTCTCAAACTGTGAAGAGGGTCTGCATGCTTCTTCTTAGTTGGGTTGTTTGTTACTGCACATCTTTCTTCTCCTTTTTCCAGTTACAGTGTCTTTTAGAGTACTTCACCACAATTAGTTCTGAACAGGTTTTTGTTCTGGACTGTATCCTGATGTGCTAACAAAGCCAGAATAAATGTAGTGTGGATATTGCTGCATCCAAAGACAGTAGTGTTGCTAATGCTGGACAATAAATGCAAGGGAAAAGATGAAAGCACTTGAATATTGCAGCTTGAGAAAGCATGCTTAGCAATACTGATAGTTCTTTTAAAATACTGATTTCTGTAAAATGGTATTTCCTTTTTTCTCAACAGAAGGATCAAAACCCAGCAGAATGCAAGCAGCAGTGAAGCAGTGTGTCTGTGGCCTTGAGGATTACCTGCACTGTAATAGCCTAAACACAACTATTAGTTACTTACAGCCTTATGTTTTGTATCTTGGTAGAATTAAGTAACCAATTTGTTAAAAAAAAGAAATGCAACACTTAAAAACCAGTTTAAAATGTAGGTTCAATCTACCTAGCATTTTAACAGTATAATTTTCTGCCAATATGTAGAATGCAGTAAATGCCCCTAAAGCATGAATGTTAATTCATTGCTACATAGTTTGGTTCTTGTGAAGTCTTTGTCATGTAGCTATTAGACTGCAGCTGTGAAGATGATCAGAACTGTTAACTGAGACCAATATTTGTTTAGAGAAAACTCTCTCCTGAAGAACCAACCAAAGTATTTTTTCAGCCCAGTAGTCTGAACGGGTTTAAGTCTGCTTGCACTAGCTGTGCCTTCATTACTTTGTTATAGAAATGGCAGTGACTTGTACTAACTAGAAGATGATGATGCATTTTGAATTTGACTACTTGAGAAGACTAGTATAACTTGTTTAATTTCCCAACGAGACCACATTAAACATTCATAACTGTCAGCTTGTTTATGCTATGGGTTTTGTATTTTATGTGACATAGTGATCTACAAAAGAAACCTAGTCATCATATTAAGGTTATTGTTTACCACAGGGGTGTGAATAAAACCTAGTATTTTCAGAAGCTAGTCTTGTTTTATTACTTGTGTATCTGCATGTGTAAACTGGTAATGCATATCTTACATGCTGCAGTTCATGTTTAACTAGAAATAAAAGCTGATAATTACTGAAAAGTAAATTATATAGCATTTGAAAAACAAACACAATAGTTTGGAAAGTTTGATCCATACTTTGCACTTGCAGTGTGATACTTGTGAATCTGAGCTCAGTGTTTCAGTGATTGGTCCACACTGCCATTTTAGAGAAGACAAGTTCTTAGAAGTGGGGCTAGATCTGATAAAGGACTTCGGTATTGCTGTGCCTGACTCTAAGGCATTGCCTATTTGTGTGAAATCTGAAGCAAAGTGCCTTGGATTTTCAGTCTGTGTAGGTGGAGCTAGGTGGTCCTGAAGAAAGCATGCCCTGCAGCCAGAGTGCTGGAAACACATGGCTGTATTCTAGTTTGTCCTCACTGTATCAAGCATCTATGAGGAAACAAACCCAAAGAAATTCTGTTTTCTTCACCTAATGTTGTGTTCACTGTGCTTATGTTTGCACATTCTGGTTCATACTTTGTCTGTATTGGATATTTTTGTCAGTTAAAACACATGGGCTAGAAGATCTTTCTCGTCTCGTTCTGACCTTGCCTCTAGCCTAGCAGTGGAGGTGCTTGATGAGATGTGGATTTAAACATACTGAGCTGAAAGAGGCTATGAACAGATGTGTTCTGAGTTTTTCCAGTCAGTAGCATGCTACTGTGCTCTGTGCTGTCTTGTCTTTCACACAGCTATGTAAATTCTGATCTTCTAAGCAAGTAGATAGCTTTTTCAGGGATAGAAGGGTCCTTGTAGTGTTGGAAAGAAATGTCCAGCTAGCCATGGATCTATTTCTGCAGTAGCTATGTTTTTTTTGTGGTGCCACTTACACACTTAGCCATAAAGGTTTGAAAAGAGCAGGGCAAGCAGGAGGCAACAACCACATGAGGATAGGGCTGGTGGAAGAGGTTCTGTAGCATGTCTCTTGCCTGGAGGCTAAGTAATACAGAATGAAGCTTATCCCAAGTGCCCTTCTAAATCCTCAGCCCCCCTCAAGAAGATGTGGGTCTAGTGTCCTCTGACTAAACTGTTTTAGTTTTGTTACTGATTTTTCTTTTTAATTCCTTGAAGGCTTAAATACCACACTGCTTCGTTTCAGAATCCCTGTCAGGCTTCATCTGTCTCCTTTCCAGTATCTGTGGATTTGGGAGAAGGAGCTTGTTACCTATAGCTGTATGTAAAGCAGGACCATTGAAGCTGTAATCTTGGGTGGTTTTTAGGTAACACAGATCAATAGCATCGAAAAAGCAGTTATGAAATGTGAACAACCACTATCAGTAGCTGTGTGTTAAAGTAGATGTGGTTGTGTTTTTGTGGTATCAGAATATGCTTATCCTTTGAGGCACTGACCCTGCCAAGTGTTTGAGTTTCACATGGTCTCTTCTCTAAGCATCTCCCAGGGTTAAGTTTAAACTTGAGGACATGTAGAGACCAAACTGATGGTATGTTCTGAGCTTGAGAAGTCACGAAGATGGGGCTTTGGGGTTCATACTTCTGAATATGGGAAGTCTCTGAAGTCCTTACTTAGATCTAGCCCATTTTTGCTAACAGCATCTGGTAATTGTATTTTAAAAAGAAAAGGAACTGTTAAAAATTTTAAGTTTCAAAACTCACTACTTAACAAATTTGGCTTGCTCTTTGATTACTTTCTTGTTTAATACATTTATAACATAAAATGGGACGCTATTTGAAAAGGGGAGTTGTTACATGTCAAAGCACACCTGCAGCCTGCAAGATCCAGAGTCATGAATACATCCTATTGACAGATTTTGGTAAGCTTCTCTCCAGATTGACATGCTAGTTCTAAATCAGCAGTTCTTGTGCTCTCCAGACTGCAGCAAAAAGAAGAAGAATATAAATGAGGTGCCAGTTCTTATGGCATTGGTTAAATTAAAACTGTTCTGGTGCTTACTGTAGTTTTGTTATCAATGACACTCTTGTTTAGCAGTTCTGAAAGGCAGTATGTAGCAGGAATATTAAACTTTCAACATTGATTGGAGTGTTGTGACTCATTCTTTCCAGTTTTCATTTATACCAGCTATAGAGAATCTCATTTTGTATTTGAGTAGGGTAAGTTACCTTGTTAACAGGTTCAGGCTGGAAAATGTGTCACTGAAATAGAAAGTGCTGTCTTTGGCAGCAGTTGCAGAAATGCAACATAATTTAACACCTGTGTAAATGGTGTCTTCTGTCCAGTTTTGTTTGCTGTATTGAAGGGAGAATTATTTTGGGGGGAAGAGTGGGAGGTTGGTGAGGAAAGAGGAGAATAAAGTGAGACTTTGGATGACAGAGAAGGGTGTTTGGGGCTTATGCTTGATGGCGAAGGAGGTTTCTTTGCAATCCTTTCATAATTGCTTTTAACAATCTAGATTAGATTAGCACTGAAGAGTTTGCCTGTTTGATATAACTTTGTTCATGTTAAAAAAAAATTATAGCATTCTGAGACAAAGGAGCCCAGATTTAAGCTTTGCATTCTAAGGTTTTACTTTCTGGAGAAGAGTGATGTCAGGTATTATTTGAACACTGGGCATAGCAACACTGCTTACCAGTGTCTCCTCACTTCATTAACTTAGATTCTGTTCTGGGTTCTTGAAATTGATGTTTCTGAAACTAATAGCACATACTGTAATTCTGATATGTTTTACTTTCTAAGTGGAAAAAACCAGCAGAATATGGAGAAATGCAGAAAATTAATATGTTCCTCTTTGTCTTCAAGCTGGTAGTCAAAACTTTCCCTGTATTTCAGGGCCCATTGTTGTCGACCTGATTTGGAAATTGATAGGAAACTTACATGCAGATGAACGATTAACCTTTCTGCTAAAGGTTTCCTATTTCCAAAGGTGTCTCTGCAGCAGTTGTTTATCAAATGCCTTCTGTTGGGCAGCGGATTGTGCTGTGACACTCAGCAGCTTAAGGAAGCAAAATGCTACACCCCTCAGTACAAAAGGGGCAGCCTGTTAATGAAAGCATGAATAGCCTCGATAGTCTGCTAGGTTGGGTCTAGAATTGCATGGATGTTGGAGTAGGTAGACTCAGCTCTACAACACTTTGTCCTTCTTTTCTGTACAGATGTGGTCTTCTCTAATCCAAGACTTTCACAGTTCAGAGAAGTTGTTGCCACCACATCTCCATTTTCATTTCTTAATAGTGCTCAGTAACCTATTTGAGGTTTCCCACAGGATTTCAAGAGGATGTTGAAATAATTGACTTTTAATTGCTAATGCTTGCCTAAATTGAGCATAAATTATCTACTGAAAATAATAGTCTTACTTCTATACACTAGCAAGAGGAGGTACAAGTATGTCCCCATGGCATTTGTCTCATTGCTCTTAAAATCCTCTTGTTAGACCTTTGCTCAGACCTGGTAGTCTTCCATGTGTGGCCTGTGTTTCAGCTTTTGTAGGAAAATCAGGGTTAAGTATAGCAGATAAGACAGGGTACAGCAAGCACAGATAAGCTATTCCATATTTGTCTGTGCCTGGTGTATACCAGGGATGGGCACACGAGGCATGAGAGGCTATGGCAGAAGGGCTCCTGTGTTCGCAGGTGTCTGACTAAAGCCTGTGAATTTACAAGACAAGTTGGCTCTGCAGCTGCAGGAGGGGTTTGGGTCCTGAACTTGCTGTTATGAGCTTCTGTGTGCTCAAGTGTTGGCAAGTAATTGCTCAGATTTACATTTGCCTTGTAGTGGAGAAACTGTTCTGAAGTCATAGCATGTTTTACTGCAGTGGTAAATCTGAGAAGCTTAAAAGCTCCTTTACAGCTTAGTTTTTCTCTACAATGTGTGTGTTTAAGTTGGAACACTTTTGGAAAACAACTGCCTTGGAAGTGCAAAGAACTTTGAAAAAGCTGGGCTGGAGAAGCTGCTATGCCAATAGCTGGTGAATTGCCCACGGTTTCTTTATTTGGGTTTTAGGGAATGCTAAGGCCTGGAGTAAATGTTATGTTATGGTAAATGTTTCATTTATGCTTTGTTTACTGAGGGGTATATGCAGGTATCTGTGAGATGGAGTTCCTGAAAGGAAAAGTCTGCACCCAAGGTCACATTTTCAGACTGCAGTATTTCAGGTTTGACAGTAGGAGGCATCTTCACATCAGTTATTTCTGGAGGAATGGCTGCAGAACCTGCCTAGTATTTACTGAAACTTCAGTAACTGTAGCAGATGAGAAGCATATAATATAAATGCAGTGGTTTAAATATATATTTTGAGAAAAGTAAAGTAAAATCTCAGTGGGATATTGTAGTATGCTTGTGTTGAATGTGTATTTTCAAAACAGTAATGTAAGAAACATTTACAGAAATTTACAGAAGTTCAGTTTTGACTTGCATCTAGGAAAACAAAGTTTGTTATCCTTTACTGGCAAGTTCTGCACAATATTTTGTTCTTTTATCATGGAACTGTCAGTATTTCATCTTGCATTAGGCTTGTAGCTTTTGACTGATCTGTTTTTTTTTTTTTTGGTCAAACATAGTGTGTTTTAAATGGCTGTTAATATTTGTTGGCTTATAGAGTACAAATTTAAATAGATATTTTGCATGTTTGCTTCTGACCACATGCTTAGGTGAATTTCACCAGGAATAAAGAGTGCTGTGAGTCTGTATATTACCAGAGTATGTTCATCAGTGGTTGGAGATTGGCTAAAAATCTGACATTCTATGCTTTGTCATGGAAGGGCAAAGTAGAATGAATTTAGTCTCTTTCTCCTGTATGTTTGGTGAAAATATTTGGCCTTCCACACTAGTGTCCATTTCTTCATTTGATTCACTGCACTTTACTGTCAGTACTGAGAACAAGAGAAAAAGCTCACATTACATTATACAGATACAGGTTGTGTGTTAATGTCCGTAAGTGCTACAGTGCAGTGCTGTGGGGTGAGGGGAGAGTTTTTTGGATGCTGTTGCAATGTAACATGTGGCACTCAAATCTAATGCGAGTTTCCACACCACTGGTTAGTGCACTTACCTGGAATCAAATGGCTGTTCGCTTACAGCAGTGGAGCAGCAACCCAAACTGAACAGGTGAATTGAATTAGAAATTGGTCTTCTGTAGGTTTAGCCTAGTGTCCTGTGCCTTACATAAACCCAGTATTTTATTAAGCTGCTCTGTATAGGTGAATGCATTTTAACCAGTATGCTTCAGTAGGAGAGTTTCAAAATTGTGTATCACATGAGCAGAGACCTCATCGGGAGCAAAGAAATAGGTGCAAAACACAGGTGAAAAGGCAGGAATTCTTATGTTGGTCAAGCTGTTTTTGAGACATCTTATATTTGCACAGTCAGCTGGAGATGCAGATACTTGTGCGAGGAAATTTAGGTTCAAATGGCAGTGAACTGCTGGTGGAGGCAGTTGGTGAATGAAAATTTTGAAATTTAGTGTGTGCTTCCGTTAAATAGGCATAAGATGGTTATGAGAATGACTTGTATCTTAGAGCATATCTATTCAGCTCTAAGGAGAAGGGACTATTCTTTATATAAATGGATGTTTTAGGATATTGATTTCCTTTTTCGTCTAATTTTTGGCTAGTCAAGTTGCCTTGGTTACTGCTTTCCAGTTACCTTGGGAAGGGCAAATCAGCTAAATTTTAATTGCTTTTATTGCCTTAAATTGTTTATCCCTCAACAATTTATCAAAATTAACTTTGAACTTCAAGAGGAAAAGATTATAAAAGGAAGTCCTTTTTAAAATGTTATCAGATATGTACTCCATTGAAGCTATTAGTATTGTTGATTTTTTTTCTCTAATCTGTTAGAACATAGCACATGCTCTAGCATGATCTTCTTCCTAGCTGCCAAGATTGATGTGAGGAGGGTTTTTTAATGGCCATGATAAATGTATGTTTAAAAACAGTGCTCTCAGACATAGTATGAAACCTCTAGCATTCGGTTAACATTACATTGGCTTTGTCAGCCAAATTCAGCTATGTGGGATTTTGATTTGCATCTAATACATCAGAGGATTAAGAATTAAATGGTTTCATATTAACCTTAGGTCACTTTACTTTTCTACTCAAATTTATTCAAAAGCTAACCTTGGGGGAGAATCCAAACAATAAGCAAATGTGTGGCTGCAAAGCAGAATGATAAAAATGCTGCTAGCTGCTTGCTAGTTTGGTTTTGTTTGGGGCTTTTTTTTTTCCCCCTAGTCTGCTTTTGCAGTTTTCCGTAGGGAAGCGGTACAGATGCCTCTCTTTAGACGTGACTCAAGCTGCTGCAGAAAGTAAAGATTTATTTTATATATGCAGTTGAAGCTGCTTCTCCCCAGGCCAGTGTAGGGATCACGGTCTTGTACCAGGCTCTTTCAGGCTTTCTTTTGTTTAATGGAGCGATGATAGCTTAAATATCAAGGTTCCGCTGAAAACTGGCACCGTTTTACTTGGGCTTGAATCAAAGACATACAAAGAGGGCCCTTTACTGCTGTTGCCCAAGGAGGCAGGCTGAGCAAATACGTTTCAACTAAAATAGTGCGGGAACACCCCGAGGAAGGCAGAGGAGCGCTGTCGGGCATTTGCCGTGTCCTGGTAATCTCTCTGTATTAGCCTAGCGCCGGTTAACTCCGGCGGGGAAGCCCTTCCCCGCGCAGCCCCGCCGTGCTGTGCCGTAGCCTGGGGCGAGGGGCGGGGAGCCGGGCCGGGCCCGCTGCCTCCGGGGAGCGCAGCCCCCGCTCCGCCCCGCCCGGC